>JAPMUY010000324.1:0-143800 GCA_026901105.3 Galaxias olidus | reverse complement strand
TTTTACATTTACATCAAATTATATTTGTTTCACAAAAATATTTTTTGTTGGGCTTTGAAATATTAAAGGTTGTTTCATATATTTGTATGATTGAATTTGTGCTCATTCGAAGATAGTGTGATGAAGTGCTGAAAGACTTTAAAACAGTTCAGTTATTTTTTTATTATGAAGAATTCTGTTTCCCTGGCACAAAAGGTGGAATAAATAACAAAACGATTTTCAGTTAAAATTGTATAAAGGACTGTTTACAAAAAGTGAATCGTTTTGCATCGCATTGAATCACATCTTGTCATATCGCATAGCTCTGAAGGTGAATCGTATTGCATCGCATCGTTGGTTGCTTCATTTGTATCTTGAATGTATCGTTGGCAATGTGTCGTGATGCGCATCACCCAGAGAGAGAGCGATGTACACCCCAAAAACTGTAAATTTGAAACTTTTATTTTGATTCGATTTGAAGTTAACATCCCGCATACACCTCAATTTAATTGTCACCCTTATGCACCCCGCATAAGTTGGCAGACATATATGGTGATGACATCACTCATAAACAAATGCTTCTTAAAGGCACAGAGCACATATACGGGATACGAATACACACACGCCGTGAATTTCAACCAAAAGATGACTGTTCAATTTAATGTTTAATTTGAATCGCTTGATCGATTAAATTCTTAAGGAAGATTAACATTCCTATTCAAAACAGTTCAGTTTTTTTTTATTATGAAGATTTCTGTTTCTATTATTATATTTCCATGGCACAAAAGGGGGAATAAATAACAAACAAAATAGGCCTAAAAACATCGGTAATTGCTATTTTAAACATCTGTGTCGGCCCAGAATTTCTTGATCGGTACATCCCTAATAGTAAACATTAATAAATTAAACAATGGATACGATTAAATTAAGAAATTAGTTTTGTATGGCACGTTTGATGGTTTCCGACTGTGTATTTTAGGTAGCGAATTAGTTCTAGTAACGTTACCAGCTAAGGCTAAGCTTATGTGACTATGTGTATGACCAGGCTGGCTAACTAGCTGGTTTATACGAGAGCAGAGAGCACAAATACAGCTAAATAGCTATGAAAACGGCTTGTGTGTAACATCTTCGGTTGGAACTTTCTCAGTCTTAACCTTAACGTAAATTGTATTGACTTCTTTTTAGCATAATAATTATCTATCGTGTATCTCCACCTGCTACCCATGCCATTTTCTTTTTTTAAACATCACAGCAACACGAGGTTACTGAGGTTTTTTTTTTTTTTTTTTTTTAAAGGTAACGTTAGTGTAAGTATAGCCTACAACATATTTTACGCACAACTTGGACAAGACCACATCTGCGATCATTTATCAGGCAGTAGTAATACAATATTTTTAACATGATTGTATAATCTCATCAGGAGAACGGTGGTACGAATAGGGAAGACTCAGGTGAGGAATGGAGTGTTAGGCTAAAGAGTGACAGGTGAAGGGAGTAAGGTGAGACCTTAAATGAATTTGTGACAAGTTTGTGCCTTATCTCAAGCATTTAGCAAATACAAGAGCCCAGAATTAACATACCTGATTGTCCACAATTTTAATTGGATCAGGAGAACCCAGATGAAAGAGACAGGAGAGAGGCAGGTGGAGCTGCAAGGTGTGAGGTGAGGTTTCAAAATTGATTCATGATTGTAATAAGTAGACCCAGTAAGGGGATGAGGCAATTGAGGCAAGGATGAAGGTTTAGTTGAGCCTTAGTTTTAAAAGAAGCTACCTTTTTGTTCAGGATATTGACCTTATAAATTTGATTTTGATTGATTAAATGTGTAGCCTTTGTAATGGTTCAGTCCTGATACTGGTCATAATTTATTTAAGTAACTGCATATGGTGTTCACCGGAAAAGCTATAGTGTTGGAAACACATTAACGTCATGCAGGAACATCAAATGGTTGAGACAGGCAGACAAAGAGAGGGAGAGAGAGAAGCAGACCAACAGATAAGAGAGATTAAGAAGCATGAACTGTATTGACCTTGGTGAGCTTGAGGTATATCGGAGCAGAGATTTCACAAACTTTTCATTAAACTTCTGCAGTGCTGGGAGGTGATGCATACAATTATCCGTTATTTTGTATCCATCATCCTTCCCTCATAATTGTTTAGGGTTATCGTAAGGTATTTAGTCGCACCATCACTCATCCACTGTGTTAGGAATCACGTGCTATGCGTGCTTATCAAACTAAATATGATGGAAAATTTGCTCATCCTTGGTAGGCCTATGTGAAGGATGCATAGTAGGCGATTCTGAACAGAGCAACAGTTTTTTGTTCCACCATAGTAAAGTTAGTTTCACTGTGGAGGTTGGACATTCGACGAGAAAGAAACTTGCACCTCCGCAAATGTGTCCCCCCAATGTCAAACTCACTCCTAAGCCCTTGCAACCAATGCCATTGTTTTAATAAATAGGAAAGTTTGCCTACTGTATTTTTAAATTATGTTTATCAAGTCAGCAACCACTGACATAACCATACTAAATAATAATACTTTTTACTTTGATACTTCAGTATTACATTTATAAACGTGTAGGGGGTGCAGTCTACACTAAATTAAAATGTGTTTTTTAACATGTTCTTCACAACAAAATAGCCAAGGATTAGATTCAGCCTGAAAAGATTATTCATCGCATAATTTTTCTTTCAGTAAATATTGAAAACGGCTGGTCAGAGACCCCTACATCACACAAGGGTTAAACCGCTTAACCTTTAAGAACCTTTTTGAAATTTGAACTCACTATTGTTTGAACAAAACCAACACTTTTTGGAAACGAACCGTAAAATATAGCAAGCGCACTTTATTTATGAAGTAGCCTATTACTTAACTAAACTAGTTAAGATTAAGAAAAAGTGAAGTATTAAATTATGTTTCCAAAAGTTTAACAGCGCCACGAACAGCAATTCTCTTGACCGTTGCGTTTAGCGCCCGTTTTGTCTAGAAATCGTTTAGATATTCTTTCCTTATTTGCTACTAACCTGTGTTGATGCGATATTGATCCAATTTGACGGACCAAGGGACTGCTTCAACAACGGTGCTGACAAGTAACTGGATAACTAACAACTGATTTTAACTTTACAATTTCTAGCCAACTGAACAGTAACATTACACTACTAGCTCTATGTAATGCATCTGCTTAACCTGTTCCAGAAGACGACACATTCCCGCCGTGACCATGGCTTTCTTCTTCTGTTCTTTGCTTTAGTTCCTTCACTCCTTGTGAATTTTCGGCAGACAGAGAGTACTTGTCTACTACTTACTGCCATCCACCGTTCAAAGCGCAATTCGCTGTCTAAATTCTATTAAAAACAAGTAGTATAGTAGTAGTAGTATAAACAAGTATATATAACTGACGAACTATATAAATGATAAATTGTTGTTTGATTGAGCTCCCAAAAATATTCTTAAACTAAAACATAATGAATTTATATCTCTCTCTTTAATATACTTTTTCCAAACAGCAGGGAATGCCATGTTGTCGCAAACGGTCTCAAACACACAAGGAGCCAATGCAGTGATCAGAATTAGTGTGGTGTGCTTATTTTGAATGAGCTATAGTTCTTATAGGGCCGTCCCTAGACAATATGCTGCTCTAGGCAAGATACAATTTTGCCGCCCCACCTACGAACGTTGCTTTGTATGGAAAGCCAAATGGGTCACAATTCGCCACTTTCTGACGCGTTTTGAGACGCGTTGTGACACTTGGAGACGGGTCTTGAGACGCGTTGTGATAAAAAAAAATGGCGTAAAACCCGGCGTAAAATGGCGTAAAAAAACAACGCACATTTTTACGGCGTTATTAATGTATTGTCTTTGGAGCGGCGTATTTTACGTCGTTTTGTGTCACCTCTGACGGCGTAAAAAACTGCGTTTTCTCTTATGATAATTATCTCCGCCCTATGGTTTTCACAGCCACTAAATTTGAAATATTTTCAACCAATCAGTGAAGAACAAGGACAGACCTAACTGTAACAAATGTAATTAAGGGCGATTAAACTATGTTTCTAGCTGTTTCTTTAGACTTTGTAGTTAAAATTACAATGAAAATCTGAAATTATAAAGTAGCTACCGGCCCGATTTTAATTGAACTTGGTGGAAGGGTGCAGAACAGTCCAAGGAATAACCCATACTGATCCGAACCACCGGACAGATCCACAAAGTTAATTTCACTGTCACGAACGTAGACCAATAAGGCATCTAGTTTAAGCGGAGGTCTGCGCTCTTCGAGTGCCATTAAAAGTATATTTGTGTTTGTGCTGCACCAGAGAACAGTGACACTAATATTAAGTGGACCTGAGAATATTGAAGTAAAACATATTTCTCCTGCGGCACCCCGATGAGTCTGCGTCTGCACATAGGCAATCGCTATGCTATGCCACCAGCCGGCCTACATACAACATATCAGTAAATCTTCGAATTATCGAAATTGTATTGGTTTTACTAACTTGCAGAACATAATGTGCAGATGTCTATAGGAAAATAAAATTAAGCTATCTGATTGGAGCTTTGGACTTTCAGGAAGTAGGCTAGTTGTAGTGCTTTGTTGTTTTTCCATGACATTGTCTAAAAGTGTAATAAAAAAATGCTTTATTAAGGCTCCCCAAACAAAAGCTGACAAACATCGCCACAGAATACGTGAATTGGGTGCAATCCTTTTGCAGCAAAGGAGATCAGCGTTTAGCTAGTGAGGTCTGTCCTTGGTCTTTATACTGATTGGGTGAAAATATCTCAAATTTAGTGGCTGTGAAAACCATAGGGCGGAGATCATTATCATGAGAAAACGACGTTTTTTACGCCGGCAGAGGTGACACAAAACGACGTAAAATACGCCGCTCTAAAAACATTACATTGAAAACCCTGTAAAAAGCGGCGTTGTGTTGCGCATTTTACGCTGTTTTTTATCACAACGCGTCTCAAGACGCATCTCCAAGTGTCACAACGTGCCTCAAAACGGGTACAGAAAGTGGCGAATTGTGACCCATTTGGCTTTCCATATCGCTGTGGCAGGCTAAGTTACTTGTATGGTACACGCCGAACATATTAAATGGCACGCGCGCACACATAGGCATGTAGCCTACTAGAAAACATGTTACTGTTCTACAATATAGGACATAAAATAAGAGGGAACACAATTCAAATACAAAGCAGTACATTAAAGGTGTAGTATGTAAGTTTGAATTTCTAGAAATAAATTAAATGTTTCATGTTTTTTTACGTTTATTACATACCTCCTGGAGGATATCATTAAACCAAATGCTCAGAGTGAAGGTGTGCTATATATGAGTGCCCTGGGCCCTGTATTCAGCTTTTAAAAAATTTAAGGACGCCCGCCTATCCCCAACCAATCAGGAGAGTTGTTGCAAGGAGTAAGAGCTACCTGCCTGTCAATCACCTCGCGTGCACACTTCTAGGTAAAATACCTGCTTACAGCATCACCTTCCAAATAAGCTTGTTACAATTTGCCTCTCCGGGAACCATCACATTATCGTGGTGGAGAGGTTTGTGTGTCCCTATGAACCTGGGGGCTGTGTTGTCTGGAACCTTGTGTTCCTGGTAGGGTCTCCCATGGCAAATTGGTCTCGGGCGAGGGGCCGGACTAAGAATGGTTCAAAAACCCTCATGGAAAAACCTATAAAAGAGGACAATACCCGGCCCGGAGGAAGCCCGGGGGTCCCCTTCTGGAGCCAGGCCCAGGAGGAGGACCCGTCAGCGAGCGCCTGGTGGCCGGGCTTGCCACGGAGCCCGGCCGGGCATAGCCCGAAAAAGCAACGTGGACAACAACAACATCTCTTCTTCTCCGTCCCGTGGGCTCACCACCCGCGGGCAAAACCAAGGGGGTCGGGTGCACTGCCAGAAAGGTGGCAGTGAAGGCAGAGGTTTTCGACGGATCGGACCCGGGTGGCAGAGGCTGGCTTTGGGGACGTGGAACGTCACCTCTCTGGGAGGGAAGGAGCCGGAGCTTGTGCGGGAGGTGGAGCGCTACCAGCTGGATCTGGTGGGGCTTACCTCTACGCACAGCCTCGGCTCTGGAACCTCACTTCTGGATAGGGGTTGGACTCTATTTTTCTCCGGAGCTCCCCAGGGTGAGAGGCGCAAGGCTGGTGTGGGGATACTTATGAGTCCCCGGCTAAGTGCCTCTATGTTGGAGTTTACCCCAGTGGACGAGAGGGTCGCCTCCCTACGCCTTCGGGTCATGGGGGGGAAAACTCTGACTGTTGTCTGTGCCTATGCACCGAACAGCAGTTCGGAGTATTCGGCCTTTTGGGAGACCCTGGATGGAGCCTTGTATGGGGCTCCTGAGGGGGACTCTGTAGTCTTGCTGGGGGACTTCAACGCACATGTGGGCAATGATGGAGACACCTGGAGAGGCGTGATTGGGAGGAACGGCCTCCCCGATCTGAACCCGAGTGGTGGCTTGTTATTGGACTTCTGTGCTAGTCATGGAATGGCCATAACGAACACCATGTTCGAACATAAGGATGCTCATAAGTGTACCTGGTACCAGAGCACCCTAGGCAGAAGGTCGATGATCGATTTTGTTATCGTATCATCGGACCTGAGGCCATATGTTTTGGACACTCGGGTGAAGAGGGGGGCAGAGCTGTCAACTGATCACCATCTGGTGGTGAGTTGGGTCAGGTGGCGGGGGAAGCCTCTGGACAGACCTGGTAAGCCCAAGCGTGTAGTGCGGGTGAACTGGGAACGTCTGGAGGAGTCCCCGGTCCGGGAGGCCTTCAACTCACACCTCCGGCGGGGCTTCTCTGGCATCCCTGTGGAGGCTGGGGGCATTGAACCGGAGTGGGCGATGTTCAAAGCCTCCATTGCTAAAGCTGCGTCTGAGAGTTGTGGTCTCAAAGTCTTAGGTGCCTCAAGGGGCGGTAACCCTCGAACATCCTGGTGGACACCGGTGGTCAGGGGAGCCGTCCGATTGAAGAAGGAGGCCTTCCGGGACATGCTGTCCCGGGCGACCCGGAGGCAGTTGCAAGGTACCGACAGGCCCGAAGGACTGCAGCCTCGGCCGTGGCAGAAGCAAAGCAGCGGGTGTGGGAGGAGTTCGGAGAAACCATGGAGAAGGACTTTCGGCTGGCGCTAAAGCGGTTCTGGAAGACCATCCGACACCTCAGGAGGGGAAAGCAGGGAACCATTCAAGCTGTATACAGTAAGGATGGGACGTTGTTGACCTCAACTGACAAGGTGATTGGGAGGTGGAAGGAGCACTTTGAGGAACTCCTGAACCCGACAAACCCACCCTACATAGTAGAGACAGGGCTGGAGGATGATGGGGGATCAGCATCAATCTCCCTGGCGGAGGTCACTGAGGTAGTCAAACAACTCCACAGTGGCAAAGCCCCAGGGGTTGATGAGATCCGCCAAGAAATGCTGAAGGCTTTGGGTGTTGAGGGACTGTCATGGATGACACGTCTTATCAACATTGCGTGGAGGTCGGGGGCAGTACCTAAGGAGTGGCAGACTGGGGTGGTGGTTCCCCTGTTCAAAAAGGGGGACCGGAGAGTGTGTGCCAACTACAGAGGCATCACATTACTCAGCCTCCCCGGGAAAGTATACTCCAGGGTGCTGGAAAGGAGGGTTCGACCGATAGTCGAACCTCGGATTGAGGAGGAACAATGCGGTTTCCGGCCTGGTCGTGGAACAACGGACCAGCTTTTTACCCTCGCGAGGATCTTTGAGGGGGCCTGGGAGTATGCCAATCCGGTCTACACGTGTTTTGTGGATTTGGAGAAGGCGTATGATCGGGTTCCCGGGAGATACTGTGGGAGGTGCTGCGAGAGTATGGGGTGAGGGGGTCTCTACTCAGAGCCATCCAATCTCTGTACTCCCAAAGCGAGAGCTGTGTCCGGGTCTGCGGCAGTAAGTCGGACTCGTTTCCGGTGAGGGTTGGCCTCCTCCAAGGCTGCGCTTTGTCACCTATCCTGTTTGTGGTATTCATGGACAGGATCTCACGGCGTAGCCGCGGGGGAGGGGGCTGCGGGTTGGTGGGCAGAGGATTGCATCACTGCTTTTTGCAGATGATGTGGTCCTGATGGCATCATCAGTCTGCGACCTGCAGCACTCATTGGATCGGTTCGCAGCCGAGTGTGAAGCGGCTGGGATGAGGATCAGCACCTCCAAATCTGAGGCCATGGTTCTCAGCAGGAAACCGATGGATTGTCTACTCCAGGTAGGGAATGAGTCTTTACCCCAAGTGAAGGAGTTCAAGTATCTTGGGGTCTTGTTCTCGAGTGAGGGTAAAATGGAACGAGAGATGGGCCGGAGAATTGGAGCAGCGGGTGCGGTGTTGCAGTCGCTCTATCGCACCGTTGTGACGAAGAGAGAGCTGAGCCAGAAGGCAAAGCTCTCAATCTACCGGTCTATCTTCGTTCCTACTCTCACCTATGGTCATGAAGGGTGGGTCATGACCGAAAGAACGAGATCGCGGATACAAGCGGCGGAAATGAGTTTCCTCCGGAGGGTGGCTGGCATCTCCCTTAGGGATAGGGTGAGAAGTTCAGCCATTCGTGAGGGACTCGGAGTAGAGCCGCTGCTTCTTTGCGTAGAAAGGAGCCAGTTGAGGTGGTTCGGGCATCTAGTAAGGATGCCACCTGGCCGCCTCCCTAGGGAGGTGTTCCAGGCACGTCCAGCTGGGCGGAGGCCGCGGGGCAGACCTAGGACCAGGTGGAGGGATTATATCTCCACACTGGCCTGGGAACGCCTTGGAATCCCCCAGTCAGAGGTTAATGGTTAATGTGGCCCGGGAAAGGGAAGTTTGGGATGCCCTACTTGAACTGCTACCTCCGCGACCCGACCCCGGACAAAGCGGATGACGATGATGATGATGATGACAATTTGCGTCGCAGACAAAAGTAGCAGCGGTGAGAACTAGTAGTTGCAAGGCGGCTGAAGTCGTTGCATGTCATCACAAAAGACTTGGCCTGTCAAATCGCCAAGTGCAGTTTTAGAACATTAGGAAGTAGGAAGTATCGCACCAGATTTATGTCAAAAAGGCATTATTAGTTTACATGCATATGTTGGATATACTCGGCAACGTATAGTAGCTATGGTGCCAATCACAGCTAAATAAAAACGATTATCTTGCACTAGCTCATACTAATAGGGGAATAAAATTATGAAATTGTTTTTGTTAACGTTAGCTAACTGTATGTCGTTACTATGTGTAGCCTGGTAATAATTTGAATAACACCGGACCCAAAACTATAATCAGGGCTCTTTATTCACAGACTACCCTTGAGGTGGAAGAGTAGCATTAAGTTAATTTAGAGTTTCCAATTAAAGTAGTTTTAACAACCTCAGATTTCTTCAAGGATAAGCTCAAAGTACTACACAAAATCAACAAAAATAGCTTAACCTGTAATAACTGCACAAATAAATAACTGTAGTGGTAACCCTCCTATAGACCTACATTGACAAAATAAACAATACCACACACAGTAAACGTCTTGCACACATTAACATTTGTATACATTGGTGTATTACAAAATGAAATGCGTAACTTATCTAAATACTCACGATGGTGTAACACCACACTCGAACTAGGTCTTCATTCGCACTAGGTGGATACAGGCCATCAACTTCACTCAACACTTACTATAAGTAAACAAAATATACATAGATTTTCTTAAGCATACTACTATGACGAAACATGACACGTAGATCAGTTTTACCCGAACACATTCCTAAAATATTTCCCTGTGATATTCGGCACGTGAATGGAATCCGCAAACATCACTTTACCAAAATGTTATTATGCAACCAAGACACCATCCTATCCCTTTTTACCGGTATATTAAGGTATATTTGTAACTTTTCATCTACAAAACCACAATATTAACAAGATTACCGTGTCTTTTTGTTACCACTCTTGCATACCAAGCATACCATTCTACAAGAGGAATGCAAGAAGGAAATTCCCCCTATTCGCTATTTCCCTGATGCACCTTTCAATCTAGGCCGGGGATACACGGAAAGTAATGCGCCATCTAGTGGATTTAATAATAATAACACTAGTTTCTTCCACCCGGCTACATACTCCCCTGCTAAAAAGTCAACGTCCTCGGTGACTTAGGACATTGTCTTTACCTCTGTCACAGCCTCCCTGAATAATACAGCACCCATAATGGTAAGCAACTGGGACAACACTTCAGGACTAAGGGAAATGGCACTACATGCTGACCTAGGGACATGGTGTGGGTTTGAATGTACTCCTGCGTTTGCTCTCAGAGTTCTACGTGGTGCAGGGACAGGTACACTAAGCCCCCTTTCCCTACCAGAACTGTTTCTGGTTCTATGAACAGGTGTCTCTACCTCTAGCTTGCTATCCGAACCTTCCATACTCTCTGTCTCAGGATCCTCTATAGACTCTGTGGCTACTCTGTCTTGATCCACAGATACTTCTACTCTCTCTGTTGTTCCTCCCTGACCCCGTATAGGACAATGGACTTCCTCCAACACCACATACTCTGGCTCTGTGGGAACTGGTAAAGGCTGAGGAGTAACACGTATAGGTGTCGTTGTAGGAACAACAACTTTGTGTCTCCTGGTAGCGGGAACAGGGCCTACACATGGTCTAAGATTCTCCCTATGGACCCTCTTGACTGGACCACCCTCCACAGGCTCTACCGTATAAGTGGTACCTTCGACTTTCACTACCTTATGCACTGTAGGACCTCAAGCATCCTGGATCTTATTTCTGCCCTGAGGTCTGTGGCGAAGGTACACTAACTGACCTACCTCAACCGGGGGACAGTACACCTTGTGGTTATCCAACTCAATCCTTTCCGCAGCCTTCTGCTTTGCATACTCCTTTTCCCTAGCGTGAGCCTCTTTAAGACGCTCCTGATGCACCACTAACCAATCCTGTCTCTTGTCCTGCACCCGTTCTTGCCCCAACAGTGCAGCTACAGCAGGTAATATGGCGAGTACCCTGTAGTCGCATGCGGTGTCACGTTGTGAGCATGGACTAGTTCCGCTAGGTGCTCTTCTTCTCTGGTGACAAAGTACGCAGAAGATCATGTAGTGTCCTATTGTATCTCTCACACTGTGCATTCCCCTGAGGATGATGAGGTGTTGTGCGGGTATTCTTTACGCCGTACAACTTGCATAACTCTACAATGACTTCGCTCTCAAAGTTTCTACCCTGGTCTGAATGTAACCTCTCAGGCACCCCATACTTCATAAACCACTCCTGGAGGAGCACCTTGGCAGTAGTATCAGCTTTCTGATCACGAGTAGGAAAAGCCTGAGTGAATTTGGTAAACACGTCCGTCACGACCAAAACATTCTCTCTACCATCGGAGGCTTGTACCAAGATGGTGAAATCTACCGCAACCACTTCAAGGGGTCGTGTGGCTACAAATGACTTCCTCGGTGCATGTATTTTGGACTGTGGCATCTTGGTGAGGACACATCTTTCACACTTTTTAACCCAGTGTTCTACATCTTCATAGACACCCACCCAGAAACAGCTCTGTTTCAGCAAATTCTGCGTTCTCTCTATTCCTTGATGTCCCATACAATCATGCACACTCTCAAGGACTAGTTCCCTCAAACAAGTAGGTAAAAGAAGTTGGTAACACTCACTCACAAGGTCATCATCAATTACTCTATAGAGTAAGCCATCTACCTCCTTGACTCGATTCCACTGTCTGAGTAAGGACACTACAGGCTTACCTAATCCTGCTCTCTGCCTACAGTTGGGTTTTTGCTTCCTGTCCCAAAACTGCCTGAATACACTGAGTGTGGGATCTGTGCTCTGTAACTGCCGTAGTTCTTCCTTAGAATACCCAGGTAAAGTAGGCGTGTTACCCTGACAGTCACTCACTTCAGCACTCTGTATGTCCTCTGAGGCATGTAATGGATCATTTCAATCTATGACAGAAAATAACCAATTAATGAGAGGTAGAAACCATGAAAAGATCAAGCACAATTTTATTGATGACTACGGAGTCTGAGTCAGAGTCTGTACACAGAGTAAATACTACAGTCAGATCAGTCTAACGACATAGCAAGTTCTGTTTAGTTGACAAGGTTCTAACGAGTATATAGGTCTATAAGATAAACAATCATTCCATTGGACAAGATGGATCACATGTTTATAATCAGCATAACTAAAGACACGTACGCAGGAAACTAAGACATGACTTAATGTTATGACTTAAAACGCAAACTTCTAGCCTTCAGTGTCTCCAAAAGGCACATACTGTCTCTTTGGTGACCTGGCCTTCGCTCTGACCGTCCCCTCACCCCTGAACCACATCCCAGGCCGGAACATCCGCTAGGATGCCCAAATTTGGCCACAACAGGCACGAACCTGTCTCACCTTACAACATTGAGTCCCTGCCATTCCTAGCTCTGGCCCTAAAGCTGTTCCCTTCCTGGCATTGCAAATTGCCACGTAACCATCATACTCAAGGTCTTCGGGCTCCGGTTTGGGTTCCCCTGCTAATGGCTGCCTAGAGAGGGCGTCTGCAGCTGTGTTACAGCAACCGGGGCGGTATTTAACCTCAAAGTTGAAAACAGCCACCTGCGCTACCCAACGCTGCTCAATAGCGCCTAACCTGCCAGTGTTAAGATGACACAAGGGGTTATTATCGGTAATGACAGTGAACTAAGAGCCTAGTAGGTAACCCCTAAACTTTTCTGCAACTGCCCACTTAAGAGCAAGCAGCTCCAACTTCATGCTTCTATAGTTCCTGTCATTTTTCTCTGCATTACGCAATCTCCTGCTGGCATATGCCATTACTCTCTTCCTCTTGCCCGGCTGCTGCCATAAGACTGCACCTAATCCTAAACTACTGACATCTGTCTCAACAGTGAAGGGAAGAGAAAAGTCGACATACCCCAACAAAGGAGCACTGGTAAGTCTCTCCTTCAACAGTTCAAAGGCTTCCTTACACTCAGTGGTCCACAAATTCTCCAATAGCTGTCTAGACTGGGACGGACCTGTATCTCTGAGGCATGCATTTACCATGTCATGTAAAGGACCCGCCATCTGGGAAAACCCTTCTATGAACCTCCTATAATAACTACAGAAGCCCAAGAAAGATCTCAACTCCTTTACTGCACTGGGTACGTTCCACTGTTTTCCTGCAGCTATCTTATCTGTGTCTGTTACTATACCCTCAGCTGATACCTGCTGTCCAAGGAAACGCACCTCTGACTGCAAAAAGTGGCATTTCTCCACTTTGACCTTTAGTCCTGTCTCCTTTTGTCTTTGCAGAACTTTCTGAAGTCTCACTAGGTGATCTTCAAAAGACTGTGAGTACACTAAGATGTCATCTAAATACACCAGCATGGTTTGCAACACCATATCACTCATCGTCACCTGCATCAATCTCTGGAAAGTTGCTGGTCCGTTGCATACTCCAAAAGGCAACCTCGAATACTCATACAGCCCAAAAGGCATTGTAAAAGCTGTCTTATGCCTATCCTCCTCGTGCACTGCAACCTGATGGTATCCACTAGCAAGATCTATTGTCGAAAAGAATCTTGCACCGTGCAGGGCATCAAAACACTGGTCAATGCGGTGCAAAGGAAAAGCATCACGTCTGGTCTTAGAGTTCAACTTCCTATAATCCACGCATAGTCGTAGACTGCCGTCAGCTTTCCTAACTAGCACTATTGGTGAAGCATACACACTAGTGCTCTCCTGAATAACACCCTTCTTTAACAACTTAGTGATGTGCGCCTTAACCTCGTAGTACTGTGGGAGGTATACGGCGGTAAGGCTGCACCACAGGTACGTCATCTACTAAGTGGATCTCATGTTTGACTCTGTCGGTAAAACCCAAGTCCTCATCCCGGAAAGCAAACACATCTGTAAACTGGGCTAAAAGTACAGCTAACTTAGCCTGCTCTTCCTCTGTGCCACCTATGTGCAGCTGTTCTAGGATTGACCGCATGTCTTGGTCCGTCGTCTGTTTCTCTCTCTAGTCAACAGTCACTCTTTCCTAGTCAGCTGAAATACGCTGGAAGTGCCCTTCCGTCTGGTCATTGTCCACTGGTCCACACACTCCACCTGAGACAATATGCCTAGTCTGGTTTGGGGATGCAACCATATATCTTCCTGAGAAAAATTCACTACCTGCACCGGGAACACAGAGCTAGTGGTCTCTACTAAAGTGGGCACTACTACAAGACCTCCCGGTAGTGGCGTCTTAGACAGCTCCAATAGCATGTAAGTGTTATCATTAGATTTAGATTTGACTCCCTTTGAATAAACTGTGGCAACAGAACAAGCTGGAATGTGTACTGTATCTCCACCTGCTATCCTGGCTGTAAACATCTTCCCTGCCACATACATTTTCTGGACACGCTGGAAAACCTCCCTCCAGTTTGGATCAAGCTGTCCTCTAAGGGTAGTGTCAAACTCTGCTGTAACTAACTGCTTGCATCTCTTCATCACATTCATACCAATAAGACCTGGCACTGGTTCCTGAATACTCTTTCCCTGTTCTGGCACTGGATCTCTCACGACTAGAAAACCACATTCTGGTAGTTTTAACCCTATGGTCTCCATGTCCAGCTCAACATACACTATGTAGGGAATCGGTAAAGCATTTGCTGCAGTCAACTTGAGCCACTTAGCTGTGGGTATCACATCCTCCTCTTTACCTAGTACCGATACAATCCTGTCTCAGAGGTCTACAAACAATTCCTTGGACTTCATAACTTGATTTGTGCTCTGACATGCACTGTCAACTGTGGGACCTTATATAAACAGGTGTGTGCCTTTCCAAATCATGTCCAATCAATTGAATTTACCACAGGTGGACTCCAATCAAGTTGTAGAAACATCTCAAGGATGATCAGTGGAAACGGGATGGCCCTGAGCTCAATTTTGAGTGTCACAGCAAAGGGTGTGAATACTTATGTACATGTGATATTTTATTTTTTTATTTTTAATACATTTGCAAAAATTTCTAAAAAACTTTTTTCACTTTGTCATTGTGCGGTATTGTATGTAGAATGTTGAGATTTTTTTATTTTATTTAATCCATTTTGGAATTAGGCTGTAACATAATAAAATGTGGAAAAAGTGAAGGGGTATGAATACTTTCCGGATGCACTGTATCGGCAAGCAGTGATAGCGGTGGCCGGCTATGAAAAAATTATTACAGTAAAAAAAGAACATTTAGAAAAAAAGGAACAACTATTGCAGGCAAGAAAGAAAGAAAGAAAAAAGGACAAATCCGGTAGGAATGGTCATAGAACTTTCAGCAAATGGAGTTGCACACCCATCAACCTACATAACCTTCAGTATCCTAGATAGCAAAATTAGACTGTTAAAGTACTGTGTCCAAGAGGTTTTTTGTCATTTAGCTCTAAGGCCTCAAATAGTTCACATAAACTGACTTGAACGAGTAGACCCAATAATAAGATTGAACAGCATCAGTGACTTGGGTATGTTCAACAGAGACCCACCTTTATCCACCTATTTATTTACTGTCATACCAGCAAACGGGACGCATACAGAAAGGACGAGACATGCGCTGACCTTATTCACAGACACACCATACAGTCACGGTGTCACATCTAACAAAATACAAACCGATATCTGCGTTTACAGCACTTCATAACTCTTTACATAAACATGATAAAAACATAACAAGGAAGCATAAACATTTATAACAAGGAAACATTAAGAACGCTGTCCACAACTCCCAGGCATGCTGGGGAGTTACACCCGACGCTACACTACGTCATGTTTCTTCAAGTACAAAGCTGTCTGCCTTGCGCGGTTCTGACCCTCAGCTCCAAAATAATTTTTGTGATCGAGCTAAGAACAAATCTAAGAACATTTAAACCTCTCTTTGTCTGATATGACAAATTTGTTGTTCCAAACCGTACAAATATCTGCTTTGTAATGTTGATTTGACACCTCCTCACTTAATCGTTATAAAAGGCTATAGATTTACACAGTAACAC
The DNA here is from genome assembly GCA_026901105.3 of Galaxias olidus. Taxonomy (NCBI): domain Eukaryota; kingdom Metazoa; phylum Chordata; class Actinopteri; order Galaxiiformes; family Galaxiidae; genus Galaxias; species Galaxias olidus. The sequence continues at coordinate 127,832 of JAPMUY010000324.1, read as the reverse complement.
CTACCGATCGCATCTCAACAACAAAAGTCGCGTTGGAGCTGCTTGCGCCGTTTCTACAAATTTTTTGGTAATCGCAATCATAAATTTAAATGTGACAATGTTTAAATGAGGTTACTCAAGAAGGCTCTCGCCTGTCGCAAGACTGAACAGTATAAATGACTTGGGTATGCTCAACAGAGGACAACGTCTGTTCACCTAGTTCATTACCATCATTCACCTTAACAGCGCACATACGGAACGGACAAGATATGCTCTGACCTTATTCACAGACACCATACACTGTTAGACGTGACACTGTGACTAAGGTAAAAACTGATATCTGCGTTTAGAGCACTTCATAACTATTTACATAAACATGATAAAAACATGATAACAAGGAAACATTGAGAGCGCTGTCAACAACAAAAAGAGTTACACGCCAGGCATGCTGAGTTACACCCGACGCTACATTACGTCATGTTTCTTCAAGTACAAAAATGTCTGCCTTGCGTGTTGTGGCCCTCAGCTCCAAAATACATTTTGTAATCCAGCTAAGAAACAATCTAAGAACATATTAACCTCTCTTTGTCTGTTATGACAAATGTCTGCTTTGCAATGTCAATTTGACATCTCTTCCCGTAATCGTTCTGAAAGGCTACAGATTTACACTGTAACATTGCTATTGCACGCATCTTATACGACAAATGTCGTATTGTAGCAGCTTGCCACGTTGATATGCATCTTTTCGTAATAGCAATGACAGTGTGAGAGAATGTTTGAACAGAGTTACTCAACAAGACCTAACAACAGTCACGGTTGCAAGAAGATTCCCGCCCACTGCCACATGAGGGTGGATCCGACACTGTGTCCACTGCTATGTGGGGAAAAAGAAACTAGCCTACTAGTGGCGTCCAAACAAATTCCTTTAACGCGTTAAAAGATATCTGCGTTAACGCACTAATACTTGCTACTACTGCTTAATAACTTAGAGAAATGCATTTTGGTGCAGTGTGAGCTCAATCATGACTGTATCGCCAAGCTTGGTTTTGTGTGTACAGTAGACCATCTGAGGATAATATACAGCGATTTAGAGGTAATTTGGTTTTATGGTTTCAGAGGAGTATAGTTCAAATCCAACCAATAAACGACTAAACTTGGCTATTTATAAAAAAAGGCAGTTTTCAAGGTACATTTTTTAAAACTTTAAATCGTGATGTGAATCATAATACAAATATTGTATAGAAGTATGATATAAATTGGTCCAATATTAAAGCAGTCAAAAATCGAAATGTACAGTACTGTTTACAGTAATACATTTTTATGCACTGTGAGCTCAGTTTCTAATGTATCAACACGCTTGGGTTTGTTTTGAAAGTAGACCATCTGAGGATGATATACAGCGATTTTGGTGTAAATTTGGTTGTACAGTCTTGGAGTAGTTGTTTCAAATAATTCAAGTGTCAAAGCGTCAAATCCAACCAAAAAACTACTAAACTCAGATATTTATAAAAAAATGTAGTTTTCTAGATAGAGTTCTGAAATTTTAAGTGCTTTATGATATTGGTATTTGGATTTTTATCAAATTTTTTAACTTAGATTCTTTAATGAACCAGTGAGATATGACAAAGTGAATGTACAGTAGTGTTTACAGTAATACATTTTGATGTGCTGTTGACTCAGTTTTTGAGAAATCAACAAGATATTCAATACACTTAATGTTCAGAGTCGGAAGATGATATACTGAAACTTTGATGTGATTTGTATTTATGGTTCTGGACTTATACACTTTGAGTAGACCACCAGTTTTTGAAAAAAACAGAGTGATGGATTTCATAATTTGTAATGGGTGCCGCATATGAAAGTTTTATCTCAGTGCAAGGGACAAGTTCTGAAATTGTCAGAGCTGTAACCCTAATGGTCTATTTTATAAGATTTTTTTAACACTTGGATCTTTGAACTGCTGCTTTAGCGCCACCAACAGGAACAATGAGACGGCATGGCATGGGTTGTAGTTTTGAGAGGACCTGGACATGTGCACCAAATTTGGTGCATTTTTAACCATGGGAAGTAGGATATTTTGGGGAATAATAATAATAATAATAATAATAATACTAACGATAACAATAATAATACTAACGTTTACAATAGTTGACCGGCTGTACCAGCCGGCCACCTAATAATAATCCATCCATTTTCCGCCGCATATCCGGGGCCGGGTCGCGGTGGCAGCAGGCTCAGCAGGGTTTTCCAGCCGTCCCTATCCCCAGCAACGCTTTCCAGATCCTCCTGGAGGATCCCGAGGTGTTCCCAGGCCAGACGAGATATATAATCTCGCCAGCGTGTTCTGGGTCTACCCCGGGGTCTCCTAACCAGTAGGGCGTGCCCGGAAAACCTGCAACGGGAGGCGCCCAGGAGGCATCTAAATCAGATGCCCGTACCACCTCATCTGGCTCCTTTCGACGCGAAGGAGCAGCGGCTCTACTCAGAGCTCCCTCTGGATGACCGAGCTCTTTACCCTATCCCTAAGGCTGAGCCCAGCCACCCTACGGAGGAAACACATTTCAGCCGCTTGTACTCGCGATCTTATTCTTTCGGCCACTGCCCAAAGCTCATGACCATAGGTGAGGGTTGGAACGTAGACCGACTGGTAAATCGTGAGTTTCGCCTTTCGGCTCAGCTCCTTCTTCACCACGACAGTCCGGTACAACGCCCACATTACTGCTGATGCTGCACAAATCCGCCTGTCAACCTCACGCTCCATTTTCCCCTCACTCGTGAACAAGAACCGAGATACTTGAACCCCTTCGCTTGGGGCAGCAACTCAATCCCAACCTGGAGAGAGCACTCCACCGTTTTCCGGCAGAGAACCATGGCCTCAGACTTGGAGGTGCTGACTCTCATCCCGACCGCTTCACACTCAGCTGCAAACCGCTCCAGTGCATGCTGAAGATCACAGTCTGAAGAAGCCAACAGAACCACATCATCTGCAAAGAGCAGAGAAGCAATTGTGAGGTCCCCAAACTGGACACACTCCTCCCCCCGGCTACGCCTTGAGATTATATCCATGAAAATCACAAACAGAACCGGTGACAAGGGGCAGCCCTGGCGGAGTCCAACACCCACTGAAAACGTATTTGACTTTGTGCCGAGAATACGGACACAACTCTCACTCCGGTTATATCGGGACCGAATGGCTCGTAGCAACGGCCCCGGTACCCCATACTCCCGCAGTACCCCCCACAGGACTCCCCGGGGGACACGGCCGTAGGCCTTCTCCAAGTCCACAAAACACATCTAATAATATTATTATTATTATTATTATTATTATTATTATTATTATTAATAATAATAATAATAATAATAATAATAATAATAATACTTTTGATTACAATAGTTGCCCGGCTATACCAGCATGCCACCTAATAAAAAATAGGCTATAGCCTATCTAGACTTTTGTGTGACTCAGCGCTAACAAATAGGCACCGTCTTGTCTTCCTTCCTTTCTCTCTTTCACTCACACACGCGCACACAAAAAGTGTTTTTAAAGAAATATTTCTTTAAAAATAACATTGGTGACTAGAAACATTTGAGGTTAAAGCCCCTTATGAATGACCTATTTAGCGACACGCCGGCACCACTGAACGCACTCAACGCAGTGAATGACAACGGCTGGTTAATTTATCAAAAGTGGTCAATTTAAAGGTAGCTGGTCCCGGTGCGACGGTTTGCGTCGCAAACACCAACCTCATTGTTCTGGGGGGTCTGGACTCAAAAAGGTTGAGAACCACTGTCCTAGGTGGCCAGGTTCAAAAGTAAATTTTTAAAGATGGCGACGGTGGTCATCTTGAATGTGGCCCTTTGACAAAAAAAAAACTGAATTTTTGGGAGGGACCTGGAGGCAATTTTTTTTATTATAAAAGGTTCAAAGATGTCAAATCAATCATCAGAACATCTTAGCCAGAGAATGGTCACGGAATTGAGGTTCTGGACCAAACTAATTTTTTTAAGTTTTATGTGAATACTTTGTTCACTTTACCCTATCGTTTTTTCCCCAGCAAAGAAATGTACATCACTTCATGAATGTGATGTCATTGGATCTTTAAAAGGAAAACTACTACAAACTAACAGGGTGGAATGTGATTTCAAGAACACACAAAGTCCTAAATATAATACACTGACCATTAACAAAACATTTATAATGAGAGGGATTCTAACTAGGACTATAAAATAATCTTTCATTTTTGGCTTATTTTATTGTAGAAGTTGGTAAAAAGTACCTGGGGACATGAAAAAAGCTCTTACTGTATGTTTACCAAAACAAAGTGGTCAAAATGCTTAAAATTACAGTTTGAGATAAATATCTTATGTTTGTATGGTAAAGATGACCTAGCCCTGTAATTAAAGCCTGTTCGAATAGACATTATACATATTTTACAGCAAATATGGAGAGAGATTTCCTGGGGACAGGAAAGGCATCGGATAGTAGGAATGACCCTTCTGTTTTTTGAAGACTGCGGTTGGCATACACAAAAGTATCAACTCGGTAAAATAGAAAATATTTTTTCGACACTAAAATTATAGATTTTTGAAATATTAGACAATTTATTAATTATTGTTATTCATAAACGTTTACTAAATAACATCAAATCTAAAGATTTGACTGTCCAATCACTTGTTTAAAAACAAAACTGAAACAGGTTTTGACCTGCCTAGTTTAAGTTTGTTATAACTGCAACACAATCGATTTTTGATCTTATGAATGTCATTATGAAGTGGCTTTCATAATGTTAAATGTGAAGGTTACATAACTCATATAAAACATTTAAATATAGCTTTATACCATATGCAGGGTGTTATGTTTTATGTCATGCATATTAAGGGCTTAATGAATGCTTTATGAATGCTACATCAAAATAAAGTGTTACCGTTTGTTGTGATGAAGCAATGCATGAATTTAGATGTAATAAACATCGGCGTAGATGGCTATGCTTTCACACGTTGCATTTCAGTTACATGGAGTTCCGCTTTGGTTTCTCTGGCTCTTTTGGCAAGTGGGAGCAGATTAACTGTCTACAGGGCAGAGATCAAGACGGAAAAAAGCAGCACTACAGCAGTCTTAAGAAGACACCATCAGGAACAAGGCGGAAATGCTTGTGACTACATGTAGAAGGGATCAAGTGTTCAGTGGGATACAAGTGTTGAGAAAAACACAATTTAACGGTTTCAACTTATGTTGCGTCTACAATTCTGACATACTGGAACACAGCCACTTGCTGCTGGGCCAGATGGATCTGAATTTAAAGATTAACTAAATGTGATCTCACTTGATTCAGCTGGTCTCTTCAGGCAACCTCACCCAGGCATATACACCAAATGTCTGATGTCTAATGCCAATTTTATGGGAATTAATGTAAGATTCTGAGCAGTTACCAAGGAAACCCACTTTCAATGTAGTATTTAATCCTTAAAATGAGTATTGTACAGAATGCAAACAGTGTAAATATTAATATCTGGGCATCTTGAATTCTAAACTATTTTATGTTTATCTTTATATTTTTATAAAGACCTTTAATAGTACGTTCAGTAATGAAAAGGTAGCAGGAATCAAATATAATAAATGTTCTATAGATATTTTGGAGGTTGAAATATGCCATTTCCACAATTCTTTTTCAGATATTGGAAATCAGGTGCAAAACAGAATTAATGATTGAGAAGGCTCTACAATTGTGAAATTCAATTAATTGTTGCATATAATTTTTAATTGCGCGTCATTACTTGTCTTATAAGAGATAGAGAAATTAAAATAAATATGATTATTGTAGTCAAATCACATTTCATACAAACAGGCAATTCAATGTGCTTTACATAAGGCAAGCCGGGAGCATCCAAAGCAATACATAAAATGATAAAATTTTAAATATTACCATGGCAATAATGCCATTCCTTCAAAATATGAATAGGACAATGAAGGACTAAGGTTGCCAAGCCATAGCAGGGCAGGTAAATTACCTTGCTCAAAGGGTATAGGGCACCCACAGATGCCTTTACCAACCCCCCCCCCCCCCCCCCCCCTCAACACACGACGCTAGCACATATGCACATAAGTCAATGTGTGAGCGTGTGTCGAGGACAAGCCAACAGTTGGGGGTCCTGCATGATGGATGGCACAGAGTGTCTACAACAGGCAGGAGGCAAGCTTTGAGAATATTTGTCCTTCACAGAGAATACCTCATACCTTTCTTGTCCTTCCCTCCTCCTTGTTACGTTAGATTAAGTAGAGGACAGTACTCAGCCATACCCCTACTGAGGTGGTAGTGTTGAGGAATTGGGTGATAGGGGATTTTTATCTTTAGTTTTATCTTTGCCTCCTTTGAAACGTTGTAGTCAGCAAATTACATATATAATGGATGCTTGCCAGTGGGGTAATGCTTGGTTGACATCTGTTTCCGAATGATCTTGCATCCCTAAATGCAGCATTTTACCTTTGTGGTTTCATCTAAACAGTTTACACAACAGATTGTTTGAATCTTTTGTTCACTAAGCTTACGACTGTATGGCCATAGGCGTAGATTTAGGGCGGGATGGTGGGGAAATGTCCCTACCAATACCGAGGGACCACTGAATTGTCCCTATCAATAATCTAGTACACGGCTTTCGTTAAGTCCTTTTATCCACTCCAGTGACCCCACAAAAGGGTAAACAGGAAACGTTGACGTTTCCCCTCCAACCTTCAATTAAATAAATCGTTAATTTGTTTGGTTTAGCAGAGTCGCTCATCTAAATCGTGCAGCAGTCCGATGTTGCACACCCGGCGTAAGAAAGCAGACAAGGAGGACAACCTAGACAGGAATGCGATTTGTAAGCATTATTCACATTATGAAAGTACAAAGCAGTATATTACATTACTAGTAGCCAGGGCCGTTGGGGGGGGGGGGGGGCTTATAAGTCCCATGTATTATTATTAAAGTAAGTGGTTATGTGAATAGGCTACATTAAACAGCCTTCTGCTGGCAATGGAAGCATGACAAATTGCTAGCTAGACATTTCTGCTTGCAATTGAAAGTGAACTATGTTATTGTGGTAGCTACTAGCTACATACATGTTTTATCGCCAGATCAGTTGCCGAGATGCAAATAAATGCCTTGTGTCAAAAGCTTTGGAGAACCACTGCACTGTGCTAGACAAACTAGCTAGAAAACTTGAGCCCACTACACCAACCTTAACTTGTGGATGAGACACTCGACTGGCACTCTCACGTCCTGACTCATCTGCTGCTGAGGCAACAGGAGATAACTTTTCCTCCTCCACCTCTAGCCTTGCTCTCGCCTTGTAGCCTTACTGTCCGTTTTCTTTTTTTCAAGCATTATATCCATTGTGTTGATTGTTGTCCTTCTGAATTCCTTAGCTAGCTACATGCCTAAATGACAAACGGTGTAACCGGGGCGCTCTCTCTCTCACTCTCTTTCTCGTGCTCAAACAAAATGCGCGCATGCAAAGTAATGTGAAGTAGATCTTGGCTTTAAATTACACACACAGGACATAGCGTACTTGCATTTTTAATCAACACTATCATATTATTTATGCGAGTTTAGAATGACAGATGAATAGATGATGGGCAATGTTTTATTTTTCTTACATTAAAAAAAGAGTTTCGGGGCTATTCAGAAAACACAACCACGCCTAACGACATCCCTGCTAGTAGCCTACTGTTCAAATGAGTTTGTATCTTGGCCGTCAATAAACTAGAACTAGCCAGCCTGCTAACGTTAGGGACCAGGGCTGGTTTTAGCCTGCCAAAGTTGGCAATTTAACCGGATGCCAGCTCTGTAAATAGCCTAGGAGATAGAGAAGCAGAATAGAGGTTGGAAGATTGCTGGAGTCCGGGCTAGGCACAAATGTTTATGCTTAAAAGCTAGTTTCCTTTCAGTCCCCACCCCGCCACCCAACAGTGGTTACAGAATTATGTCCCCACCAATGTCTAAACCAAACCTACGCCTGTGTCCGGCTAAACATTTTTAAGAGGAGACTAATTTGTCTCTCCAATACTGTGCAGTGGAGCCCAATGGAGAAGGTATAGCAATAATATGGCACTATTTGATGCAAAGCCTTTACAATAGGGATTTGGTTTGGGATTAGGGCTTGTCTAATTGGCCAGACTCTTCAAATATTTAGGTATGGCACTTGTAATTCTTACAAATTTGATGTTTGCACTACCTTTCACCCCATCAGTCTGACTATTAATTCAGTCTGACTATAGGCCAGCGAATACAGGTGAATAGGGTAAACATTTTTTACAAAAAAATACCATGAAACCTCCTCAGTTGATTCCTTACATTAAGACAATTATTCTTTGTATTACAAGTTTTCTGCAATTGTATGTTTAAATATGCATATGCATTATCTAATTAAATATGCGCAAATTTTCAGAACAGAAATCTGAACATTGGATAGAGCCAGGTTAAAAATATTTAGTTAATTTTGTTGACAAATAAGAGTAAGATTTTCACAGAGATATTTTGGGATATTTTTGTATCACTCGATAAATCAGAAAATATTGTCAACAGCCATAAAAAAAAACAATTTTCGCCATGTTTATAGGAATAAAAGGTTACATAAAGCAGGCTAATGAATGATATATGAAGAACCCTTCTGTAAAAACCTTTGAAATATAAATAGGAATAAAACTGGCAAGTTTGGTGTATGTAAGCGCAACTGATGTGTATGAGAGAAAACATCAAGCCTGAATCCTCATGTACCATCTCTATGACACACCAGGACATGACAACCCTGTGGAGGCCATTATTCCTAATTCTAGCATTCTGGTACCGGTGCGAGTGGAGAGGAAGTGTCTCGCAAAGTTGTTTCTCCCCTTCGGTGGCCACCTGAAGATTTTTGTGCCCAGGTCTGTTCATAGTCTGTGACTTTGTAGTCAATGTAGCTGTTCGGTCTGAAGGAAAAACCAACATCTTGGTCATCATGGATTATTATTAGGGCTGTCAAAGTTAAGGCGATATTAACGCGCTAACACAAATTTGTTTCAACGCCAACAATTTTTTTTACGCAATTAACACAGTCGCCATTTTTTCATTAATGGTGAGGAGTTATGGCTGGCAGGTCTGACTTGGTCCGCCCAGGCAAGGGAGAAAACACACCAGCGAACTGTTGTTGTAATCTGGTGACATCCGCTTGCTGGCCCGGCGAGAGATTGCTACCAAACTGAACCGGAGTGCTATCTTTCGAATTTGGGACTTCCGGTCCGAACTCATCTCGCTCCGATATCACCGTGGCTAGCGAGACAGGGACCTCATCGTTCCATTTTTTAAGGAGATTGATGTGGTATATCTGCATGCTATTTACCCTGTCCGTACGCACTACCTCATTGTCTAAGTCACCCACTCGCCGTGTGACCACAAACGGCCCTTGCCACTTTGCGAGTAATTTTGAGCTAGAAGTGGGCAATAATACAAGGACCTTCTCTCCAGGTGCAAATTGTCTGAGCTTAGTTCCCCTGTCGTAACGGCGCTTCTGCTGCTTTTGGGCTTGCTGCAAATGTTCTCGTGAGAGCCTATGCAGTGAGTGCAGCTTTGCATGGAAGTCCAAGACATACTGAATCTTATTCTTACTGTTGCTAGACCCACACTCCCAGCTTTCCTTTTTCTATGTCTAGGATACCTTGCGGTTGTCGCCCATACAACAACTCAAAGGAGCAAAACCCCGTGGAAGCCTGGGGTACTTCTCTCACACCGCAGAACAGGGAATCAGGGAATCAATCAGCGGAAGAGGGCACAACGGGACCTTTGGAATTGCCGGGGTTTTCTCTAGCTGGCATTCCGGGCAGGATGCACATCATTTGCGTACTACTGCCCGGATCCCCGGCCAATAGAAAAGGGCCATCATCTGATCTAGCATGGTTGGATCTGCTATTTATTTTGAAGCTCCCTTCCTCTTGAGTTTTGCCATGGATACGTTATGGCAGGGAGCTTCAAAACACATTTCCGAACTAACCATGCCAACTTGAATTGTCTTCACATTTAATATATATTTAAGTTGGAAGCACACACACACACATGGAACTTATTAGCAGATGTAATGTGCAGCTGCGCTGGTGGTGGAAGCAATTTCAATCACCTCACCTGAAAATCCGAAAGAACTTGGATTCTGGGCAATTTAAATGTGTATAGAGTAGCCAAAAGAAATCTTCTCAAATAAAACGACCGTTAATTTAAAAATAAAGTTTAAAAAAAATGAAGTGTGCTCATCCAGATAACTACTTGAGTAGCAAGAAAGTCCCTAGTGAAAAACTACTCAAGCAGTGGTTATGACAATGATGGTGATGATGTTGGTGGTGATGATTATTTTAAAACTATTAAATGACACTAGATGCTAATAAATGGAGGCAGACAGGATTCAAACAAAAATTTTATTTGCAAACCATCTTGTGAAGGATTCATCAAAAGACCAGGTCACTTTTTTTTAGCAAAGTGAACTGTTCCTTAAACAGCACCTGCAATGAAAGCAACAACTGCAATTCAAATCACACACATTTCCCTTATTAACAACAAATGTGAACATAGTTTACAACATTCCTGGATTTATAAACTTCTATATTTTCACAGTTTCAATGGTAGGACCCCTATATGCCTGATGTAACCTAATATTGCATTATATAGGTCAACAAATGTAAATATAGGCTAATACAATACTGATAGTCTTCATTGTCAAAATGATTAATGGATATTGGCTGGAACAAACAGGTTTATACATTTACGTTGTGACATTGACATTATATGCTTGTTTGTCGCTAACGTTTGCTAGATAGATCAACATAGTTTGGCTAGCATGTTGCCGTAGTCATCATCAACCCGACTCGAGGCAGAACTTGTTTCCTTAAAGCAGTATTTGCACATGGATATTTAGGCTACTTGCTTTAATTTAAATCATTCAAGAAGGCCTACAGATAGCCTACCAATCAATGAGAAATTGCATGTTGGCACATTACATTACACCACAATGTAAAATTAATGTTTTCTATTTTTTTTCTATTTAATGTAAAATAAATAGAAAAAGTGTTCCCTAACAAATAGCCTATTATATGCGTCACATAACGCAATTCATTCAACTATTAACAACAATACTTACATATTGTGTTTGAATATCTGAGTAAGAAACCAATCAATGAGATATTGCATGTTGAAAATTGTAAAATTACAAAAAGTAGAAGAAGTCAGCCCTGTGATAGACTGGCGACCTGTCCAGGGTGTGCCCCGCCTCTCGCCCTGTGTCGGCTGGCATAGGCTCCGGCCCCCCCGCGACCCTGCAATGGATAAGCGGTATAGCTAATGGATGGATGGATGGAAAAGTAGAAGAGAGGTGTAACAAATAGCCCACCATATTATAAGTGCCACAGAAAGCATTTCATATAACTATTAACAACAATATTGTGTTTGAATACCTATATAATTATACATTTGTCCAGAATAGCTAGATTAGATACCAATCAGTAGATTTAGAATCCAGTGCCCTATAGTAGAAAAAAGAAGAGAGGGGAAGGAAGCGAGTGATGCGTTGATGGTGAACAGAGAGCGAAAAAGTGCACATCCTTCTCCAGTTGCGTGAAGACAGTGAATCGATTGTTAAACTCATGTATAAGCCTGGACAGCATGTTCTTGTACTTGGGCATACACTCGTGATCGACAGGTAGAGATTTTAGACAGGGAAAGTAGACTGGGTTGTGCTGGTATAGCTGCAACTCCCACAGAGCCAATTTAATTTGGAAAGCTGTGGAATGCTGTCATAGTCCTCTGTGATGAGTTTGTTGCGGCCCTGCATGTTAATGTTCAACACATTCAAGTGTTTTGTAATGTCCACTAAAAAGGCAAGATCTGTAAGCCAGTCTCACTCATCCAACTATGTCATTGGCTTTCCTTTCTTCTCCATGAATTGGGCAATCTCTATGCGCAGTTTGAAGAAGTGGCTGAGCACTGCTCCTCGGCTCAAACAGCAGACCTCAGTGTGGTAGGGCAGGCCGTGTATAATATTTAGTTTTGATAAAAGAGCCTGAAATTGTTGATGGTTAAGTCCTTTGGCTCTGATAAAATTTACAGTTTGGATAACAACACGCATGACGTTGTCCATTTTCAGGCTCTTGCTGCATAAGGCTTCTCGCTGTAAAATACAGTGAAAGTTCTAAAACACTTTCTCTGGATTAGCAGCCTGAACCTTTTCTCTGAGCTTCACTACTACACCTGCCTTTTTCTTGATTGACGGTGCGCCGTTGGTTGCCACACTGACTGCGCGACTCCAGTCCACCTCCAGTATGTCCAGGGCCCCGACAAGGCTGGCGAGCACGTTATTAGCCGTGATAGTGTCTGTCATACATCAGTCACATAGGTGCTTTCATCAATAGCAAACGAGAATGCAATAAAAGTCTTAACTTTGTCTTTTAGTTGACTGTTAAAATTTCCCAGCAAGTTCCCCAATTCTTTCCGCCACAGTATTTCCAGACAAGCTAATGTTAGCTTAAGATTGTCGCTTCTCAGGGCACACCAACTTGGCTGCCTTTAGCATGTACGTCTTCACAAATTCCCCCTCTGAGAACGTCTTGGACGCTGCTGCGATTTCCCTGGCAATGATATAGCTCGCCTTAACAGCTCCATCATCAGTCTCGACATTTGGAAAATACAGATTTTTTTTTTTTTTTGAGATGATGCTAGCTCATTCACCTTTTCATTTCGGACTTGCCCTGTGTACCTTGGCATATTTTTCTGCATGGGTCTCATAGTGTCGTCTGATGTTACACTCCTTTGCTACAGCCACTTGTTGTGAGCAAATAAGGCATGTAGGTTTGCCATGTACCTCCCAGAAGAAATACTGCTGTTTCCATTTTTCTTGGAATACCCTACATTCTCTTTTTCAACAGCATTTTTGCTAAACTAACAGCTATTGTCAGCGCAGCGATTCGCGGTTTTTCCTACTTCCTGCAGATGGAGATCGTAGTTCTAAGCCCATAATGTAGACAATCATACATTTTTGTGTGCTTCCTTAGTGTCTATGAAGCACATTAAAAAGTATTTGAACAAAAATTATAATATTTTTAAATCATTATTCTAAGGTGCCTGTTTCTTCCCTTCCAACTCACATGCCGTTTTCAGTGGTGAGCACGAGTTTACGACCGTTGCGCATTAACATTCATCAGCTGAGTTATGTTATTGGCTAGGAATAATAACATTCCGCTGTTATCATGGCTGCGCCCGGAGTAGCTGAGTCCGTGATTGGCCAAGAAGATTGACTTGGATTTTCTACGTCACAAATCAGTGAAATTCAGAACAAACAAACAAAAGCTTGTAAATAGGGTAGATGTGTTGTCAGCGGTAAAATAGAGAAAATGCACAAGGCACAGATTTAACCTTTTCATGTTCTTGGTACAGCACAGTGGCTCGGTGGTTAGCACTGTTGCCTCACAGCAAGAAGGTCCTGGGTTCAATCCCCACCTGACCCAAGGGCCTTTCTGTGTGGAGTTTTGGTGTTCTCCCCATGTTCATGTGGGTTTCTTCCCACAGTCCAAAACCATGCAGGTTAATTGGTGACTCTAAATTGCCCGTAGGTGTGAATGTGAGTGTGAGTCGTTGTCTGTCCCTATGTGTCAGTCCTGTGATATACTGGTGGCCTGTCCAGGGTGTACCCTGCCTCTTGCCCTTGGCTGGGATCGGGACTTTACAACTTCCAACGTTATTTGAAACAATTCCGAGTTTTTCACCAAATCTACGTGAGTCGGAGGACCCGCTGAATCACCCGGACGGAACCAGCACGCTTTTGTTCTTACTCCAAGTGGTCAAATGCCACGTCAAAGAAAACCCACGTTTCAAACCTAAACCAACGAACAACTTTTCCACCTTTATTCAAACATTCAAGGTTCAGAACTTTCAAACTTCACACAACAAACGGAGGTTCAGAACTTTACCACTAAAACATTCCACTTTGGTCCAGCCGCAACACAGGCCTAGGACCAAACGTATTCATTGCCACAGCTCCGCCTATCTTCTCACAGTGACGCAAACTCATGCTTTTCGAACATTGAGCGTTCATGATAGTAGCCTATGCTATGTTGTATTTAGAGTACAGTAATCTGGTCAATATTTTAACTAGGAATGGGCACAATATTCGAATATTCGATTATTCGAAATTATGTGGGTATTCGAATAGAGCTGCAGTTATTTATTTATATTTTTGCCTAAAGTTAATTTAAATAATATTCATTAGCAATTTTTATTACATACTGTTTATAACGTGTACACCAATGCCATTGAAATATGTAAAAAGTAGAAAGAAAAAGCACAATTTCAATGCATTAGATACATTTTCCATGCTTTCCACATCAAGTAGTTTAAACTTGCAGGCCATGCGCCAACTGAAGGCACGAGAGCGTCTATGCTAGTGCGCTGGATCACCGATACAAACACATGCACTTTCTAGCGCCGACTCTCCGCTCAGAGATCAAAGAAAATCTGTCCAAATGTGTCAAATGTTCAGAAATTGGAAAAGTAATATGTCATCATCGTCATCGTCGTCGTCGTCATCCGCTTTGTCCGGGGTCGGGTCGCGGAGGTAGCAGTTCAAGCAGGGCATCCCAAACTTCCCTTTCCCGGGCCACATTAACCAGCTCTGACTGGGGGATTCCAAGGCGTTCCCAGGCCAGTGTGGAGATATAATCCCTCCACCTGGTCCTAGGTCTGCCCCGCGGCCTCCGCCCAGCTGGACTTGCCTGGAACACCTCCCTAGGGAGGCGGCCAGGTGGCATCCGTACTAGATGCCCGAACCACCTCAACTGGCTCCTTCCTACGCAAAGAAGCAGCGGCTCTACTCCGAGTCCCTCACGAATGGCTGAACTTCTCACCCTATCCCTAAGGGAGATGCCAGCCACCCTCCGGAGGAAACTCATTTCCGCCGCTTGTATCCGCGATCTCGTTCTTTCGGTCATGACCCACCCTTCATGACCATAGGTGAGAGTAGGAACGAAGATAGACCGGTAGATTGAGAGCTTTGCCTTCTGGCTCAGCTCTCTCTTCGTCACAACGGTGCGATCAAGCGACTGCAACACCGCACCCGCTGCTCCAATTCTCCGGCCCATCTCTCGTTCCATTTTACCCTCACTCGAGAATAAGACCCCAAGATACTTGAACTCCTTCACTTGGGGTAAAGACTCATTCCCTACCTGGAGTAGACAATCCATCGGTTTCCTGCTGAGAACCATGGCCTCAGATTTGGAGGTGCTGATCCTCATCCCAGCCGCTTCACACTCGGCTGCGAACCGATCCAATGAGTGCTGCAGGTCGCAGACCGATGATGCCATCAGGACCACATCATCTGCAAAAAGCAGTGATGCAATCCTCTGCCCACCAACCCGCAGCCCCCTCCCCGCGGCTACGCCGTGAGATCCTGTCCATGAATACCACAACAGGATAGGTGACAAAGCGCAGCCTTGGAGGAGGCCAACCCTCACCGGAAACGAGTCCGACTTACTGCCGCAGACCCGGACACAGCTCTCGCTTTGGGAGTACAGAGATTGGATGGCTCTGAGTAGAGACCCCCTCACCCCATACTCTCGCAGCACCTCCCACAGTATCTCCCGGGGAACCCGATCATACGCCTTCTCCAAATCCACAAAACACGTGTAGACCGGATTGGCATACTCCCAGGCCCCCTCAAAGATCCTCGCGAGGGTAAAAAGCTGGTCCGTTGTTACACGACCAGGCCGGAAACCGCATTGTTCCTCCTCAATCCGAGGTTCGACTATCGGTCGAACCCTCCTTTCCAGCACCCTGGAGTATACTTTCCCGGGGAGGCTGAGTAATGTGATGCCTCTGTAGTTGGCACACACTCTCCGGTCCCCCTTTTTGAACAGGGGAACCACCACCCCGGTCTGCCACTCCTTAGGTACTGTCCCCGACTTCCACGCAATGTTGATAAGACGTGTCATCCATGACAGTCCCTCAACACCCAGAGCCTTCAGCATTTCTGGGTGGATCTCATCAACCCCTGGGGCTTTGCCACTGTGGAGTTGTTTGACTACCTCAGTGACCTCCGCCAGGGAGATTGATGCTGATCCCCCATCATCCTCCAGCCCTGTCTCTACTATGTAGGGTGGGTTTGTCGGGTTCAGGAGTTCCTCAAAGTGCTCCTTCCACCTCCCAATCACCTTGTCAGTTGAGGTCAACAACGTCCCATCCTTACTGTATACAGCTTGAATGGTTCCCTGCTTTCCCCTCCTGAGGTGTCGGATGATCTTCCAGAACCGCTTTGGCGCCAGCCGAAAGTCCTTCTCCATGGTTTCTCCGAACTCCTCCCACACCCGCTGCTTTGCTTCTGCCACGGCCGAGGCTGCAGTCCTTCGGGCCTGTCGGTACCTTGCAACTGCCTCCGGAGTCGCCCGGGACAGCATGTCCCGGAAGGCCTCCTTCTTCAATCGGACGGCTCCCCTGACCACCGGTGTCCACCAGGATGTTCGAGGGTTACCGCCCCTTGAGGCACCTAAGACTTTGAGACCACAACTCTCAGACGCAGCTTTAGCAATGGAGGCTTTGAACATCGCCCACTCCGGTTCAATGCCCCCAGCCTCCACAGGGATGCCAGAGAAGCCCCGCCGGAGGTGTGAGTTGAAGGCCTCCCGGACCGGGGACTCCTCCAGACGTTCCCAGTTCACCCGCACTACACGCTTGGGCTTACCAGGTCTGTCCAGAGGCTTCCCCCGCCACCTGACCCAACTCACCACCAGATGGTGATCAGTCGACAGCTCTGCCCCCCTCTTCACCCGAGTGTCCAAAACATATGGCCTCAGGTCCGATGATACGATAACAAAATCGATCATCGACCTTCTGCCTAGGGTGCTCTGGTACCAGGTACACTTATGAGCATCCTTATGTTCGAACATGGTGTTCGTTATGGCCATTCCATGACTAGCACAGAAGTCCAATAACAAGCCACCACTCGGGTTCAGATCGGGGAGGCCGTTCCTCCCAATCACGCCTCTCCAGGTGTCTCCATCATTGCCCACATGTGCGTTGAAGTCCCCCAGCAAGACTACAGAGTCCCCCTCAGGAGCCCCATACAAGGCTCCATCCAGGGTCTCCAAAAAGGCCGAATACTCCGAACTGCTGTTCGGTGCATAGGCACAGACAACAGTCAGAGTTTACCCCCCATGACCCGCAGGCGTAGGGAGGCGACCCTCTCGTCCACTGGGGTAAACTCCAACATAGAGTCACTTAGCCGGGGACTCGTGAGTATCCCCACACCAGCCTTGCGCCTCTTACCCTGGGGAGCTCCGGAGAAGAATAGAGTCCAACCCCTATCCAGAAGTGAGGTTCCAGAGCCGAGGCTGTGCGTAGAGGTAAGCCCCACCAGATCCAGCTGGTAGCGCTCCACCTCCCGCACAAGCACCGGCTCCTTCCCTCCCAGAGAGGTGACGTTCCACGTCCCCAAAGCCAGCCTCTGCCACCCGGGTCCGATCCGTCGAAAACCTCTGCCTTCACTGCCACCTTTCTGGCAGCGCACCCGACCCCCTTGGTTTTTCCCGCGGGTGGTGAGCCCACGGGACGGAGAAGGCGAGACGTTGGTGTTGTCCACGTTGCTTTTTCGGGCTATGCCCGGCCGGGCTCCGTGGCAAACCTAAAGTAATATGTTTGTTTACCAAAGGCCAGATCACGGACGCCCTTCAGGCAACATTACAAGTGCGCTATAGCGAGAAAAAAAACAATACAAACAAAATGTAATAATTATATATATATATATTTTTTCATATCTTTTTATTTCGGTTAATCGATTAACCAAAATATTTTTGATAGAATATTCGAATAGTGATATGGCCTAAAATGCCCATCCCTAATTTTAACTGTTATACTGTGTATGTTTAGATTCTAACCATACGTTAAATGCCTACTAACCACTGTAGTTTATCAATGCCATAATATAGTCATTCTTTGTAGTACCGTAATAATCATGCTTGCTTTAGATTAGTAAATAAATAGAATTGCTTGCCTTCAAACCCAGCTGTGTCGTATCTTCGTTTTCACAATCATTTATTCTCGTAACATAAGACTTCACTACTTCAGAATTGAGATTAAAACATTATTACATTATAAAATGAATGATAGCCTAAAGATTGGGTCTCCCGCAGAGCCCTGCTTAAGCAAAATTCTGTGTGGTGGTGTTCCGTACAATAGGTAATTACACTTCATCACCTTGATCGATTATAATATAAATTTATGAATTAATTGATAATCTATAAAAATTTAGAAAGTGTAATTTACACTCAAGAAGTAGTAAGCCAATCCCCCTACAGGGCCCTTTAATTTGCCATATCATGGAAACCTCTTACTTTGGTTAATACACACTGTTGATAACTGGATGCAAATATATATATTGTGAGGGTTGCAACGCTATCTGGCCTGTAGAGGGTGCTGCAGGACCGTGGTGGGAAGACCTGCTGCTGGCTAATCATGGATTGGCAACAGGTGTGTTGAATCTAATGATTAGTGAGTTGAGGGTTATTTATGGGTGTCTGTTTGTTTCAGTAGGGGGATGGACACGGAGGAGCAGGAGGCTCCACGACACAGAAGATCACAAAGCAGAAAGCCTGTGTGTATATGCCTGTGGTCTCGAATAAAAGCGGTTTTCCCGAAGCAAACTATACTGTTTCCCTGATCTGTGCAAGAGAACCTCCACATTTGGCACCAAATGTGGGGCACAGATTCAGCATGTTATGACGACGGAACCATCCCCCATGGCCCAATCGATGTCTCGGGTGCTGGCGATTCAGGAGTGGCAGCAGGAGACCAATGACCAACTCCGGGCGGCTGAAGCGGAGGACAGGCGAAGGCTGGACAGTTTCCTGGAGGGTGGGGTGGGGTGGGGCGCACCCCGGTGCCCGCATGTCCAGCTGTTCAAGATGGGGGAGGCTGACGATCCCGAAGCATTCCTCGCAACGTTGGAGGCCACAGCCAGGACATGTGGGTGGCCGGAGGCGGAGTGGACCTGCCACCTACTTCCCCTGCTAACAGGAAAGGCCCAGCTAGCAGCCCATAGCCTACCAACGTCGGCGGCTAGGGACTACGTGGCGGTGATCCGGGCGATATGGGACCGGTTCGGGCGGAACCCAGAGGGGCATAAGTGCTGCTTCTTGTCCCTGAGCTATGACGCGGCGGCCCGCTCCTACCTCTACGCACAGCAGCTGCTGGACAGGGCTAAGGGGTGGCTGCGGCCGGATCAGCTGGAACCAGGGGCCCTGCTGGAGCAGGTGGTGATGGAGGCATTTACAGAGGGGCTGGCGTCGAGGACGTCCGCCTGGGTCCAGCGCCATTGGCCCACCACCCTCGCCTCAGTGGTCTCCCTGGCGGAGGACCACCTAGCGGTGCTGCCTCGTACTGGCTCCCCGCAGATGGCCGAGCAGTCGTTCGGCGGAGCCCCCGGTACCCGCGCCATGGAGCAGACGCCCCGGGCATGTCACTGGGGAGGGAGGGGAGCAGACACCCACACCAACTTCCCCCACCCTGCAGACAGGCCCTCCGATGCCAGGCGAGGGATGCTGGCGATGTGGTCAGCCTGGCCATTTCCGAAAGGGAGTGCTCGTTGATGGAGGTGGGGCAGGTCATACGCGTCGCTGGCATGTTGACCCCTTCCCCCGGTCCAGGGGCGACGTACCGCATTCCGGTAAGGTTGCAAACGGACACACCAGGCTCTACTGGGTGTATGCAGTTCATGATCCAAGAGTGCCTGGTTCAACCCGCGGCATTGGTGGAGGCAGCATGGGTGTTTATTAGGTGTATTCATGGGTATGTGCACGAGTCCCCAGTGGCCCCTATCGAAATTCGTTATGGGGGGGGGGGGGAAACATAGACTAAAGGCTGTGGTTAGCTCCCACCATTCGCACCCCCTAATCATAGGAACTGATTGGCCTGGGTTTGATAGATTAGTGGGGAGATATGTGGGAGTGTGCTCACGACAGGCAGGGACATATGAGATGTGTGCTGTGTTCTGCGTTGATGCGAGGGCTCCCGATTCGGCCGAGTCCGGGGGAGTCTTCATCGGAGGTTCCTTTACCGGTGTTTTCCCCTACGGAGGATTTCCTGCACGAGCAGTCTCGTGATGCCACTCTATCACTTGGCTAAAGGCAAAGCGTAAAGATTGATGGCGTGCTGGTACGGCCAGACGCGCGCCGTATTACCCATATTTTTCACTGATTAGGGACAGGTTGTACAGAGTGAGTCGTTGTTACGTCCACCCGTGTATCTGTGTCCGTATAGTATGTTTTGTGTATATGTATGTGGCTGTTTTGTTTTCCCTTCTGTTTCTCCTTCCCTGTCACATTTCATTCAGGTTGCTGCTTCCCGTTGACCCCCCCCCCATTATCAATTATCATCAGCCTCTTGGACTTATCAATGGATCGTCCATCCCGAATAAAACCCTTTGCCATTGTTGTCACTAGGAGAGCGAGTAGAGCGTTCGATAAGAAAAGGACTGGTGTGGGACTTACTAACCCTATGCTCGCTCTCCTAGCTTAGGAAACCCGTTAGTGTTTTCCTTGTATGTATTGTTTCCTGTGATCGTTCGTTTGTCTCTGTATAGGTACGTTTTTGTGTGTTGTCCCATAGCCCTGTTTTGTCCTGTATTCGATACAGCGTTTATTTTGCTCGTTTCCTGGTTTTCCCCGTTTTATCCTGGATGCGATAGTTAATTTTTCCATTTTCCCCTTGTCTACCCAGTACTCGGTACTGTGGAGTTTGATTGTACTATCCCGTCCCGCTTTGCCAGTACACTATACTGTGTTTTCTTTTTTCCCGGAGTTCGGCAGGATTAGAGACCCGTGGGTTTACATTGTGCACCTCACGTAGATTATATATTGTTAGATTCATTAGTTTAGGAGCGGTGCCACACCTTGTATTTATTTGATAGTGAGCTTGCGGTAGGCAGTCTAGCTCTTTTGTTTGTTTCTTTGAGTTGGCATCATTCGGAAGCCGTGGTATCCCTTTTGTTTGGTTTTGTAAATAAATCCTTCCTATTTTAATTCTGGTGTGTTGGCCTCTGTGTGTCCACATTCACCCCCTCCCTTGATTTCTCTAGAAAGTGTGCAGCCCTTCAGTAACCTAGGTGAGCCATCTATCTGAAGGGGTTGTAACAGTCGTGACACTGAGAGACAGGAAGAAGTGCTACAATTGTTAGTACCAGAAAGCCGTCGGAAAGAGGTATTTCAGGCAGCTCATTACAACCCAATGGCCGGCCACCTTGGATTTACCAAGACACTAGATCGGATAATGGCCCGTTTCTATTGGCCGGGGATCCGGGCAGTAGTATGCAAGTGGTGTGCGTCCTGCCCGGAATGCCAGCTAGTGAATGCCCCGGCGATTCCAAAGGCCCCGTTGTGCCCTCTTCCACTGATTGAAGTGCCGTTCAAAAGAATTGGCATGGATATCATCGGGCCATTAGACTGAAGCGCACAGGGCTGTCGGTCTGTTTTAATCATTATTGATTATGCAACCAGGTACCCAGAGGCAGTGCCCTTGCGCAACATTTCTGCAAAGAATGTTGCACAGGCACTGTTTACGGTCATCTCCCGAGTGGGAATCCCTAAAACGATTCTCACTGACAAGGGCACTAATTTCATGTCATGTACACTAAAGGAGCTTTATCATTTATTGGGGATTCAGACGATTAGGACAAGCGTTTATCACCCCGCCACTGATGGGCTCTGCGAGCACTTTAATAAGACGCTGAAAACCATGATTCTTAAATGTATACACGAGGATAGTCGCAATTGGCATAAATGGCTAGATTCCCTGTTGTTCGGCGGTGTGAGAGAAGTACCCCAGGCTTCCACGGGGTTTTCCCCCTTTGAGTTGTTGTATGGGCGACAACCGCGAGGTGTCCTAGTCCTGTTTAAAGAAAGCTGGGAGTGTGGGTCTACCGACAGTAAGAATGAGATTCAGTATGTCTTGGACTTGCGTGCAAAGCTGCACTCACTGCATAGGCTCTCACGAGAACATTTGCAGCAATCCCAGGAGCAGCAGAAGCGCCGTTACAACAGGGGAACTAAGCTCAGACAATTTGCACCTGGAGAGAAGGTCGTTGTATTATTGCCCACTTCTAGCTCAAAATTACTCGCAAAGTGGCAAGGGCCGTTTGTGGTCACACGGCGAGTGGGTGACTTAGACTATAAGGTAGTGCGTACGGACAGGGGAAATAGCATGCAGATATACCACATCAATCTCCTTAAAAAATGAAACGATGAGGTCCCTGTCTCGCTAGCCACGGTGATATCGGAGGGAGATGAGTTCGGACCGGAAGTCCCAAATTCGAAAGATAGCACTCCGGTTCAGTTTGGTAGCAATCTCTCGCCGGGCCAGCAAGCGGATGTCACCAGATTACAACAACAGTTCGCTGATGTGTTTTCTCCCCTGCCTGGGCGGACCAAGCTCATAGAACACCACATAGATACGACGCCAGGTTTGACGGTGCTTATGCGTCCCTATAGACTGTCCGCTCACAAGAGAGAAATTGTGAAGCGGGAGCTCAAGGCTATGCTAGTGTGACGACATGGAACAGCCTCAAGCCTGAGGACTGTTGGTCTGCATGGGGTTTCACAATCACACTAATGTTTTGCACCTGTGGGGCACGGGGTTGTTGTTCATTGGTGGGATTGCACTATTTAGACTGCACGGGTTAGGCTGGGACTTTGTGCGTTCATTATTTATGTACAAGGAGAATAAATAATATCACTTACCTGCTACACGTCTCCAGCCTCTCTACCTACTGCCTACCGTATTGCTGCCTTTGGGTCCATCTCTCCACCACCAATCTTGACAGCTAGAAATGGGCGTGATAGAAGAGTCATATTGCCAGGAATAGCCCCATCGTGCTGGTGGTGAAGCGTGATGAGTCTATTCGGTTCTGTGTGGATTACCGTAGGGTGAATGAGGGGTCTAAGTTTGATGCTGTAGGGTGACTGGTTTACACATTTTTGTGTGTAAATTACTCTTGATCAATATTTGTAGATTATCAATTAATTCATAATTAATATTATAATCGATCAAGGTGATGGGTAATTACCTAGTATACGGAGCACCACCACACAGAATTTTAGCTTAGGCTAAGCACGGCTCTGCGGGAAACCGAATCAATTTAGCATTCATTTTATAATGTAGTAGTTGATGTTTTAGTCTCAATTCTGAAGTAGTGACGTTCTATGTTAGGAGAATAAATAATTGTATGAAAACGAAGATATGACACAGCTGGGTTTAAATGCAAAGCAATTATTTTTATTTACTAATGTAAAGAAAGCATGAAAATTACGGTACTACAAAGAATGACTAAATGATGACATTGATCAACAAAATTGGTTAGTATCTAAACATACACAGTATAACATTTAAAATATTGACAAATTATGGTACACATCAGTAAAGTTGTCTCTAGCATCACAACGCTCAACGTATGAAAAGCATGCGTTTACGTTACTGTGAGAAGGAAGGCGGAGTTGTGGCACTGAATGATTGGTCTTAGGCCTGCTGTTGCGGCTCGACCAAATTTGAGAAGTCCGTGGTTTTTTGGTAAATTTCTGAATTGTTTAAATAAACGTTGGAAGTTGTGAAGTCCTGAACGTGGTATGAACAAAGGTTTCTTTGCTCTGAAGTGGTGAAGTTAGAAAATGTTGCAAGGAGTTTTCCGGCCTGTAGTGAGGTCCAAGGCCTATTTCCTTTGTTCTGAGTTGTTCGTGGAGCGTGGTTCAAGAACAGTGGGGGGGGGGGGGGGGTCCTCTTGAAAATCTCAATATTTAACACATTTTGGCTGCCACCGGTTACGATCTCCTGCGAAACTGTGGCGTATTGCTTTATAGCACAGGGAAGTGTGTCACTAAATCAGGCAAATAATATCAATCTTGGAAAATAGTTGTTGATCGTGCTAGCGACATGCATTGACCACGAGCATTCTGCATGTCGTCTTTGCGACGGTTATGTAAAATAATTACACTAAATAAAATAAAATAATTACAATTTGGGGTTCCCAAAACCAGAAACTACCTACAACCGCTTTAAGGTGGAAGTTGAATTCCTGTAAGCAGACATTTCCACGTCTTTCAAATGACAAATAAGGGCAGCGTATTATATAAACAATTTCTGGATTGTCTGCCTAAACTAGCTTTCAGCTATTTCAACGGACGTTCGTTACTGTAATGTTGTGTACTACTGCTAGTATGAATGCCTTTGTGGGACAATAAAGTTGTATTCCATTCTATTCTTCTATTCTATTTCGTTTTGAGTGTCCATTATGGGGTAACCTGCCACCCCTAAACTAAGCAAAACATATGATAGAATCAAATTGTTTTAATAAAAATGATCACCTAGGCCCTACAGATACTGTATTCCACTATACTTTAAATTCTACACTTCATTCAAGTGGGGAATCCCAAAATAGAATGAACAATGAATGGCAGCTAAAAGGCAGCTCCATTACGTTTTAAGTAAAGCTCCAAAGCGTGAATATCTGCATACTGCATACAATTGTAAACTGAGTAGAAGTTATAGTTTCAGAATGTATTCAGGTGAAGCATATTGTTTTTTTGTTTTATGCTAATTAAATATCACATTATATTAGAGCAATCCATAACAAAGGAGACTCCCTATACTACGGTACAATTCTTAAATCCCCCCATAGAGAAACAGATGCTTGGGAGATGGCAAATACTCGGAAGGGGGTACATGGATTAATTGGGGTAGGACGGGGGGTTAATGTCAACTAATGGAGATCAGGGAACACCTGGTTAAAACAAATGCTCCTCCCAGTCAAAACGCTATTAATGTCAGCCCCATCAACATCCGGGAAAAGTGGGGCACTTCTTTGTGTGGCAACTGCAAAGGAACTATAAATGGTGACAGAACGTGTGTGCATGTGTAAGTGTGCATGTGTAAGAGGAACAGAAAAGGCCAGGCTTATTTCCACCGTACCAGCCAGGTGTGCTACTACAGATACATTTGTAAGGTCTCGACCAACATTCTATCATTTTCAGTATGTTTATTTTGCAACTTTGATTAGTTTTCGTGCTTGAAACTACAATTTAAAAAGAGAGAATCTTCCATCAATTGTGCGAAAGAAGCTGGAATTTTGTTATGAGAGTTTTGATTAAACAAATTATGATTAGAGAATTACAGAACAGATGGATGACAACAGTTAGACTAAATGACAATGAAGAAAAACAAAAGCAGGTTAAATGAGAATGAAGATTGACGTCGTAATGTACAGCTCTGCTTGTGCCAGCTTGCTGATAAATGGTTCTGGCCTACCACTGGAAAACTATGTTAACCTCTTCTCAGACTGCTGATAGGGAGACTGTAGAGAAAATTACAAGTTACTTAAAGCAAAAATATGTAAAAAAACAAACAAAAAAACCTGAACGGGAACGTAAAAGTCTGTGAAAACGTAAAGCTACCAGCAGTTATTACAGTTATTAACCCAAAAGTTGTCAGGGCCTGGGAGCATCATTGGCCAGCAGATGGCGGTGGCACTCCAGAGAGGAAAGAAGGCGCAGCTAATCATCCTCGCCGGTCCCCAATTCATTATTGTTTGCAGGGGCGTGGGCTAGGTTTAGGCATTGGTAGTGACATAATTCTGTAACTACTGTTGGGTGGCGGCGGGGGGACTTCTGAAAGGAAACTAGCTTAAGATTGTCTTATAAACACAGAAGGGCTGGCTAAATTCACTGGCTGTTTTATGAAAGGCTGCCTGCAGAGAAGTCAAGATTTGGGTCATTTGCATAAAAAACTTAATTGTGTCATCAGTGATACCAAGAAGGTGGTTATAAATCAACCCAGGTTAACCTAATCTTGCTATGAGAGCGTTCACATAAAAGGTGCATTTTTTCTTATGACCAATTGCAAACATGAACATGTAGTCTTTCAGAGCTGCATATACTATTTTAAAGTCCCTTGATGCAGTTTACCACAGTACTTTGTGTTTTGTAACGGGATAGTTTTAGAACTCATCATTGTACACTGTCTACAAAAGTAGGATTATCTTCTCTTAGTGATAGGAGAGAAAAACATTTTCTCTCTTTTGTTACAAGGCATTGCTGGGCACAGGACTATATCACGCTTGAAAGCCGCAAAGTGAAAACAGAACTTGGTAAATCAGCTTTCAGTTTTTTTGCCTCGGATAAATGGAAGAAGATTCAACAGGAATTGAAATTAGAGCAGTTTGAACAATTTAAACTTTTATTGGAGAATTTAAGAGTTGTAGTGTTCTTGTTTTGGTTGAAACTTATATTGAACTGTATTGTCAATATTGTATTGTAAACATTTAAAATCCTTTTTTTTTTTTTTTTGTGTAATTTATATATTCTGCCTTTAAACAGGGCATTGCTGTAAAAGAGACCTGGTCCTGTTATTTAACCCTGTAGAAATAAAAATAAATTAATATTTTATGAGCAAACTATCACATTAGACAAATATGAAGAATATAAATATATAATCCAGGCTAAAAGCAACTCAGTTGCAAAAAATGCCAACTGTGTGAATGCGTGAATTACACACACACAATTCACAATTGTTTACACACATTTTCTGATTCTTGACTCATTTTCTCAAAACTCTAAACACAAAACCACAAACACAAAATGCAAAACTGTACAAATCTCTAGCAAAAGCAAACACTGCATTCAAAACTGTTTTATCTCTTACCTAAATGTTTTTTTGCATCAAAATGACACACACGCATCATATGAATCGATCTTTCTACCAACCAACAACACATTGATGTGCTCAACACAAAACACTACTATGAATATCTTATCATTAGGTTTATGCCTTTTGCATTTTCAGTGTTACACTGTAGCCAGTTGTAAAAGATTGTTACAGTAATGTATGTCTACTCAAATATATATAAATAAACACACACAAATGCAATACAGTAACAAAAATTTTATGATTTACATGTATTTCCAAAATGCAGTATTTTGGAACACTTGTGTTTTGTGTGTCACACTTTACATACACAACTGGAGAAAACCAGGAAAAACAATCTGTAAGATAAAGGGTTTTCTGTTAATAAAATAAATAAATAAGTTAAAGAGTTCTGTGGCCATTATATAGTGCTAAAGCTCTGATTTGTAAGTGAAGAATTAAGCAAGTAGTGTTCACACCCGTGAGGAGTGGGTGTTGCTAATTGGGAACTGTGTGTAGTGTTTTGCTAAAAATTTGATTTAGAATTGAAAACTGAGTGTAAAGCAGAAATTGTACTAGCGATTTTGCAGACTTGGTTTAAGGATTTGGTACATGAGTCTCAGGTTTCAGTGATTGCGTTTCAAGTTCCAATTTTAATGTGTAAACAATTGTGAAAAACTGTAAGCAACTAGTGTTTACATCCGTGAGGAGTGGGTGTTGCCAATTGGGAACTGTGTGTAGCGTTTTGCAAAAAGTGTGATTTAGAATTGAAAACAGTAGAAAGCAGAAATTGTGCCAGCAATTTTGCAGACTTGGTTTAGGGATTTGGTACATGAGTTTCAGGTTTCAGTGATTGCGTTTCAAGTTCCAGTTTTAGTGTGTAAACAATTGTGAAAAACTAATGTAAACAATACGTCGCGCTACCACAAACTCACAAATCACATTCCTGTCTAGGTAGTCCTTATTGTCTGCTTTCTTATTGCCACGGGTGTGCAACATCAGACTGCAGCACAATTTAGATGAGAGACTCAGCTAAACAAACAAATCAAGGTGGGAGGGGAAACGTCAACAACGTTTCCTGTTTACCCTTTTGTGGGGTCACTGGAGTGGATGAAATGACTTAAAGAAAGCCGTGTATGTAGGCCCAGCAGATTATTGGTAGGGACAATTCAGTGGTCCCTCGGTATTGGTGGGGACATGTCCCTACTGTCCCACCCTAAATCTACGCCTATGATCGTTTGCAATAGTTTTTTTGTTCATTATTGTTTGCACCTGTTCTGTTTGATGGTAAAGTTTTCCTCTGTAACCCTTCCTTGTTCAGTCAATGCTGTTCTGCGTTGTGAAGAACCATACTGCCCTTGTTTCAAAGTAAAGACTCCAAGACTGCAGAGGCCTGTACTGCGGAACAAGTTCAATGGTACCTGGGATATTGTTTCGTTATCTTGCTTCACTAACCCTAACAACAGCAATCAAGCATAAATGGTACTAGGACGCTGGATATCCACTCGGTAAATCACCCCATGATCCCCCAATCTAGCTATTGACGCATGCACAGAACAAGGGTGGTGTTCGTACCATATGACCAATTGCAAACATTGACAAATTAGTAGGCAGAGTTGCGAATTGTAGAAGATTAGGAAACAATAATATTAATTTAAAGCTACAGGCCTCCTGTTTACAAAAAACGAATCGTCCCTATCGCTTAGTAAAGTTTTTTTTTTATGAATGACTGATGGACGCGCCTCCTCGTCCTTGGGTTCCAAAGGGTTAAGGTACAACCTTCTCTGTGGATTGGATGCGGGCAGGGGCGGACTGGCAACAAAGAAGCCCGGGAAATTGCTGTCAATCGGTCCGAATTTGATACACTAAATTTGAACTGACACACGTTTGTTGATCAACGAACAACTCATTAATTAAAAACAAAAACAAAAATCACTTAATTGTTTTACATATAAGCCTAAAGCAAACACTACACGGTTTATTGTTTGTGTGTATAGAAAGCAAAACTTTAACCATCTGTCACCTCATCAGGAGCATGCCCAGACGTTGTTGGGGGTGCATACAGGCTCATGGGTGCCATACACACTACTGAGCCACATTATGAGTTGTCGTGATGAAATTTGTACAAGTTGAATCAGCCTGCGATTTAGATTTTTCACTTTGATTTTCGGTGTGATTTTGAATCCAGCCCTTAATGGGTTGATGAGTTTAGTTTCCATTGACCATTCTTACTTCATTTTGTTCTCAACGGATTACACAATGTCAATAAAGATTTTAAACTTGAATATTTTGTTAATCGAGATCCACTGTGTGATTTAAGTGTTCTCTTATTTTTTTAGCAGTGTACGAGCACATCTCCTATTAGATCTGGAAACATCTAGAGTTATGCTAAAACAGGCTGTGCCTTAAGATTGTGGTTGTAAAGAAGTCCAAATCCATGACTAAATCAAGATAAAATGTGTATCCATAATCACCGTAGGATAAAATGTATGCATATCAAAGCTTACAAATACAAGGTATAGGCCTAACCTTTAATTTATACTACATATTTGCAGTTTAAGATTTTCATTGCCAATGACTTCCAAGTTCCTCACTATCATTGTTTTCCATAATCATATGACTAAAATATATTGAATTTTTTTAGGCATGAAAACTTCACCCCAACCTGCAACTATATGGTGTGCAGTTGGTGTTTCCCCCATGGTAAAGCTGCTGAAATTAATGAACTTATTCCCTTGTGAGGCATCTTCCTGTTTTTTCTATGGTTGAAGCCATTTTTTATGATTTGTTTTTGCAGAAAATGTATTAAAAAAGTTACAATAAATAAAAAATGTGTTACTCTTATTTGCATCAAGAAACATGTTCGTCAAAAAACATGCGTGTGTGTATTGCCAAAATATAATTTATTATAACTCACAATTCATTAAAATTACATTAGTTCAGAACATGAATGTTAGGAAACAATCTTTAAAAAATATTTCCAGAGTGTAGCCCATGTTGCCAACGTGATGTTGGGTCTTTGAGCACTGGCAGGATGCTCACGCATCTAAAACTGAGACAACCAGTGCTGTGAATTTATTATTATTAGCTTAACGATACCTCGGCTCTGTACTATACTATAGCTACTCTTTTACTATAGCTTAACTTCACTAAGTTAAATCCAAAATCTGGCTATATATTTGATATTTTTTATCTTTCTTTACATCCATGTTATAGCAGCCTTGTACGTTTTTTTGACAATTTTTAAGTGTCAGCTACATGGCTATATATCTTTACTGCTAACTTCTAACTCATGCCATCCTTGTAAATCTTCTTTTGCATGGATGCCGGGACGCTAACGCTAACCCTAATTACCACCGCAGAGAACAACTATGCTACTCACTCTATTCTGTAGTTTTAATTTAAACCCTTTTTAAACCTCAATGGTGCCTCACTAATTGAAAGTAATTGTGAAATGGTACCGCGATTGTGTTTTGCTTAGGGATCTAAAACAGCGTGGACATTCAAGGCCTTGACGCTGTGTTCTCCATTTTCTGATGTAGTGTCTAATGAATGCACTGTAGTTTTTATATTTTGACTCGCTGTGAGTATGATCTGAAAGAATTGTTAGATTTTTTGCCAGAAGAGTCAGGGGTTATGTGAAATGTAGTTTGAATATTTGGATTTGTGTGAAGTTTTGAGAAAATGGTTGAAGGTTTCAGGAAATGTGTTTGAGCAATTGTGAAAAAATAAGATCACGCTAAAGCAATAAAAATCTGCAAGTGGTTGATTGCGTTACGTAGATAATTGCTACAGTAATATCCATCCATCCATCCATTTTCCACCGCTGATCTGGGGCCGGGTCGGGGTGGCAGAAGGCTAAGCAGGGTAGTCCAGACGTCCTTCTCCCCAGCGTTTTCCAGCTCCTCCTGGGGGATCCCGAGGTGTTCCCAGGCCAGATGAGATATATAATCTCTCCAGCATGTTCTGGGTCTACCCCGGGGTCTCCTACCAGTAGGGCATGCCTGGAAAACCTCCAAAGGGAGGTGCCCAGGAGGCATCCTAATCAGATGCCCGAACCACCTCATCTGGCTTCTTTCGGCGCGAAGGAGCAGCGGCTCTACTCCGAGCTCCCTCCGGATGACCGAGCTCTTTTACCCTATCCCTAAGGCTGAGCCCAGCCACCCTACGGAGGAAACTCATTTCAGCTGCTTGTCCACGTGACCTTATTCTTTCGGTCACTACCCAAATATGGGGTCATTATTGTAGCAAAACTACTTGCAAAAGCGAGTGGAGAGTTGTGTATCTGTATCTCTCGTGCGTAATCAGATTGACAAATGTGGACTGAGACTGAGACTGAGTGAATGTGTACAGGGATCTGCAAATGTGTATTCCGAATCCATTTGTGCGTAATCAGGTTTGTAAGTGTGTATAAAAAATATCCATCTGTATTCAGATTTGCAAGTGGATTGAGAGTTGTATGTGTAGACAAATCTGAATGCGTGAATAGATCTGTAAATGTGTAGTCAAATCTGTAAATACGTACGTGGATATTAATAGCTAAAATTCTAAGTATTTTTGCAGCAAGAGCTGAAAATACAGACCAGCATTAGTTACAACTCACGCGGGCCTCTCAATTAGATGTGTTTCTGCATGTGACTTTTGCTACACTTCTGGCGTGGCAGAGATCTGTGCGTGTGTGGCGATTTGTCTGTGTGTCGAGGTTTGTCTGTGTCTCAGTAGAAATTTCTATGAAATTACCAACGCTTCCTTCGGCTTAGGGTTGCCAATTTGTATAGGTACACAAACATTTTTGTTGTCTGAGGTCCCAGAATCCTTTTTAAAGATGTGTTACAAGCCACCCCACCCCACCCCACAGTCATTGTTTAGCTAGCTGTATTAACATAGTGGTTTGAAATTAACAGGGGGAAAATGCATCACATGTTGCCTGAGAAAGTACAATTGAATAATATAAATCATATAATTGTATCTGCAATATTATAAGCAGTGGCGGCTGAATTCGTTAATTGGATATAAATCACCGGTTTAAATAGACAACATAACATCAAAGTGTTACCATTTCAAAATGAAATTCACAGATTATATTTGATTTGACTGTCCTTTCCTTTCATAGAATATATCTATCTAACAATGAATGCAACTGCTCAAAATGATTATTAAGCATTGCAGTACTTCGTTTAGATCATGACATTTTCAGGTTACTAAAAAGTTCCAGAGACAACAACATGAACTACATTATCTGGGTGTAATATTGTATCACCATCCCTAACACGGTTTCTATGGTCCCATGTACCACTGTTCTAGACAATGTTTACAGGTTTGACAGTGCATGCACACTGTCATTGTTATTGAAATTGACAACTTGTTACTGATGA
This sequence comes from Galaxias olidus, assembly GCA_026901105.3. NCBI lineage: Eukaryota > Metazoa > Chordata > Actinopteri > Galaxiiformes > Galaxiidae > Galaxias > Galaxias olidus. The sequence goes on along the minus strand of JAPMUY010000324.1, from coordinate 95,779 downwards.
TTGATTGTGGTACTCAAATATTACTGTGGTGTTAAACATAGCAACAACATTGGAGCAGGCAGGTCGAAGTGAGACAAATAAGACGAGTATGAGGAGGAGCAGGATGAAGAAGAGAACATTGTGGGGAAAGGAATGGTCATACTCCTTCTGAGAGGTGTTTGTAGACCTCCATTGAGAGGTGGTGGGTAGGGTCGTGGTAGACAAGGTTCTGTGGGTGATCTAAACTATTGTTCCTATGGTATTTCATCATGAGTTAGTTAATAAAACCAATGATTCTGCATGTGCAAGGTTTCTTCAAAGATATTAAAGCAAAATTTGATTTTGTTAATTAAGACCGCTTGTGTTGTGCTGACGGTTTTAAGTGTTGTATCTAAGGTTTTCAAAAATTACCACAAGGTTCTTTTATTAGTGTAGAAGCGATTGTACAAAACTGTAACAAAAAATACATTAATTAGGTGCGTTGCCAAACTGGTAGCAAACTTCTGCCATCACAAAAAAAAAGTGAATTTCTATCCCTGATATATGCCGCTTTGTTTGCTAAAGTGGGAAGCAATTTCTCAGAAAACCTCAATAGTAAATTATACAAATAATGTTTTACTGGCCTTTCTGACAGGTGTTTTAAATCCTTATAATCCGATGTTGTCCACACAGTCTCCTCCAACCGCGCCAAGTAAAAGACAAGGGAAACAAAATAAAGATTTTCCTATACCACTTTTTCTTCGTGAACCATTCAGTGTTAAAAACAATCGTTTTCTTTTCCTTTATCACAAGATTGATCGGTTGATGTGGGCCTAAACGTTTGATTTCCAGTAGGACGGACTACTTAATTGTGTTCATTTTCTCTGATCGCTGTAGCAGGCTAGAGGCTCCAGTATCCTTCAAGCGAAAGCGACCTTTTCCTGTTCACCTGGTTCTCTTTCGTTTGTTTGCCGAGGCTGTGATGGTATACTTGTTCGCTACTGATTTGAGTTTGCGTTAGCTTACACCCCAATACAGCAGGGGGAACCAAACGTTATGGATCGCAACAAAACATTACGAGTGGTTACGAGTTTTAAAAGTGTTAAATTTTTTTTACTTCTTCAGTTAAGCTGGTCTCAAAAGCATTCATAGTTTAAGATACAATTCCAAACTTTTCAAAATAAGTGCTGCTGTGACCAAAATGAACAGTAAATGCTGTACCCGGAAACCAAATGTAGCCATCCAAAGCTTTCGTCATAGCAGGCTACCACCCACCATATACTTGGACCAATCACATTTGATGTTCGCCACTGCTCGCTTTTGCCGCGTTTGTCAAGCTAGAAAAAATGGGCTGCGCAGTTCCAGGCGAATGACCAACCAAAGCGAAGTAGCTTTGCTGATTTTTGTTCGCCTACCCTCGGCGAAAGCGAACTATTTTGCTTTCGCTTGAAGCATACTGAAGCATACTGGAGCAACTGACAAGAAAGCTGGCGCTGCAAGTGGCAAGTCATGCACAGTAAAGCAATGGGCCTAGCCTGACATGCCCCACCAGTTCTTATAAAAAGACAGTAAAGCTGAATGTTTTGGTTGTATTTCTATCAGCAATCTGTTCTTTCTGTGCAGATGTGGGGCCGGCCCCACCAAGTAGCACACCCGCTTCGCGATCCTATTATGATCTTGTTATGATCTTTACGACTTGCCATACACATTTTGATTACTAGCATCTCTTTTTGGGAACTTTTTAGTGCCATTCCGTTTACAATTCCCTTGTGTTAACATTGTGGCGGACCTGCACCACAGCGGGGCCAAGTGGTAGAAGGGCGGTACTACCCTAATTACCTGCTGAGGACTTGGCAGGTGGGGGGGAATCAGTCCTAACGAGCCACGCCCAGATGGGTATAAGCACAGGCAAGCCCCACATCTTTAAATACATTTTAAATCGAAGTCTATGTCGGCAGTTCTAAACCTTTAAAAAAAGTTACGGCTTATCTAAACCTGCAATTATGGTCAATAGCTAATAACCATGACTCCCAAATAGGGCCATAAAGAAATCAGGTTTTTAGGTACACTGGCTTAACTGTTCAGACTTTTGAAATGTAGAAAGTAAAATATTCCCGGTTTATCCATCATTTTAAGTGATTAACAGTCATTCTTGGTAAGAATTTGATGTTGACTGAATTTAAAACTATCCTCACCACTTTTAGAGCTTGTCAAAAGCGCTTACAGAGTTCTTTAGTGCTCCATCTTCTATGGCTGTATGCGATCGAGTTTCTGGAGAAAAGGATCTTCCACTGTCCTCTGCTAGCTAAACTGCCAGCAGAAATATGTCGCCCACTCTCCGGAAACCCACGCCGGAGAAGACGTACTATGAGACAGGGTGAACGGGCCGGCACCTTAGTCAAGCTAAGATCCATTGCTAACTCTCCTTCACTGCTTGGGGTCATCCGGCTTTCACCAGCTCACTGTTGTCAGACCCTGGCAGCAATCCCGCTCCTCTTCCCGTTGTTCCCTGGAAGCGAGATGTACGTCTATACTTCCGATTCTCCCCGGCACAGACTACAGCGGAATGCTCTCTCGTAGCGTCACACTGAGGCTGAGACTCTGCACCACAGTCCGCGGCATTAACCGTCAGAATCTTCGGTCTTTTCCAAGGGCACCGGCGGCATCAGAATCTGAAAATACTGCCCCTGTTAAGATGGCTTTGCTAAACGCTAGATCACTTTCTAATAAGACCTTCGTTCTCAATAACATTTTCTCCTCCCGTGGATTGGACTTACTGTTTTACGGAAACTTGGCTAAACGTTGGTGAGATTGCTCCGCTTGTTGAACTATGTCCTTCAGACTGTGACTATCTCATTACGCCCAGGCTCACTGGTCGTGGTGGCGGTCTAGCAGTTGTTTTTAAAAGCCATTTCAACTGCCACCGTTTAACCAAAAACACAACAACTCCCCTACTTTTACGCTGATGACACTCAGCTCTACCTTCCTCTAAAACCCAAATTTCAGTCCAATTTAAATTCTCTTATAGAATGCCTTGAGGACGTTAAATGCTGGATGGCTCACAATTTCCTCCAGTTAAATGAAAACACATCGGAAGTTATCTCTTTGGCCCCCCTAACTCCATTAATTTAATTACTAGGAGTTTAGGTAATCTTTCCTCCTATTTAAAACCCCACTCCAAGAACCTTGGAGTGATTTTTAACTCTGCTTTTAAATTCGAGAAGCAGATAAATGCAGTGGTAAAATCCACTTTCTTTCAATTACAGACCCTGAAAAAAATAAAACCTTTCACTGAAGGTTTTGGAAAAGATCACCCATGCTCTAATTCTTTCCCGTCCGGACTACTGCAATTCCCTGTACACTGGAATCAGCCAGTCATCTTTGTCCCACTTGCAGCTGGTCCAAAACGCTGTGGCCAGAGTAGATCCAAAAAGAGGGACCATATTACCCCTGTCTTGGCCTCTCTTCACAGGCTTCCAGTTCGATTTAGAATTGATTTCAAGATCCTGCTATTAGTCTACAAAGCAGTGAACCAACTTGCCCTCTCCTACATCACAGATTTACTGAGACCATACACTACCCCCAGGCCTCCTAGGTGTTTTGAATTGGTACTCCTGGCCATGCCACACTCCAAGCTAAATCTCTGAGGTGATCGTGCATTTGCTGTTACAGCACCTAAATTACGGAACAGCCTTCCCTCTCATCAGATTCGCCCCTTCTGTCGATTCCTTCAAGTCTCAGCTCAAAACTTCTTTCTTCTCATTAGCCTTTGCATCTTAGTGATTTTTATGCACTTAGCTTGTATATAGTATGTATATGTGTCAGAACTGTTTTTTTTGTATTGTTGTTATGTTTGATATACTGTATCTGAATGTATTGTACAGCACTTTAGTCAGCTCTGCCCGTTTTAAACGTGCTCTATAAATACACATGATTTGATCTGATTTGATTTTGTTAGTGTCCCTTGATGTTATATTACCTATTTCAGTCAGTCACCTTCATATGCAGATTTACATCAATAGCAAATTGAAACATATGCATGACTATTTCACATGGCAAATTACTGTGAATTAAAATTTAACCCAGTTTAGAAATTCTAATATTTCTTGTTTCATTAAAGCGCCCATTTTTTCAACATGTTGTTTAATACAGTGAACGGTCTAAAATATACAAGAGGTTCCAAGATTATGTTGATAGAACAATATAAGACATACCAAGAGTGCTTCATATTAAAAGAAATGTAGCAGCTGCTACAGTAGCATCGTTTTTGACCCAAAAATCAAACTTTTGGGATTTTTAAAGACACATATAATCCCCCCTATAAGTATAATTACATTGAGTTAGCAATTTTGAGAACGCTTGTCAGACAACTATACAGTTATGAAGTTGGTACTCAACACAATCTGCAGACGATAGTTTTGAGCACTTTTACAGTATTTTTGCTATTAGTCATTTATTTATTTGGCATCGTGTACATGTTCTATGTATGTTTTACTGTAAACATGTACAATTAGCACAGTGAGCCTTAACCACAGAAAGCTTATTCTGGTTCAATATAAATAATGTCAATACAAATGTTTGGTTGATTGCTTGCAACATTTTATATGGATCAAGTGGTTCTATAACATGGTTTGATATTTATTGACTCCTGAATATAGTGCGTAAACAGTTGACTGTTCTAAATCCATTTGAGAAATCAAGTAAAAGAAAGAGGGTAGATTTTATTAAACATTTCAAGTCGTCTTTCATTTAATAAAGGGATTATCATCCATGTCATGTCTTCGTTTTTGCCTTTTAAAGGCCAGCTTCTTCAGATTTGGTAAAATCCTTTAAAAACAATAAATTAAACAGACAAATGTATTTCTGGTAGCCTACACAAAGGTATCTTAAAGCTTGCTTATGGCCGATCCATGAAAAGCAAAGAGCTTTAAAATAAATGACATTGAGAGCCACATACTAACACAACTCAGCCATCCTATGATGTCAGTGGCCGAGGTTTTAATTTAGACCCAACAACCCAAAATGTTCATATTGTAAACAGAAAATGCTGTCTTAGACATTGTCTATTCATGATTTAAAATCTGGTCTGTTTTTGATGGTTTGGCTGCTGTGCCAGGCCAGTGACACCTGCTTTGAGGGCAACAATTTAAGGAATAAGGCCGCCCGACGCCAAGTCTTAGCAGTCTCAGAGGCAAATTCACAAAGAATGGATTGCGGCCGCTAGTAGCGCAATGAAATGCGTATAATTTGCAACATCCATATGCTCTGTTTGAACGACTGAATCACAAAAGATATTGCACTAATGATATGCCAGGCCAAACACGCCCATAACATTTTGCAACTGAGTGCAATTTGCCCGTTTTGCGTCTGAATGTCAATGTGGCAAAGTTTAAATGTTGCCTTTGCGCCAAGAACACAGTCGGTATAGGGCAATAGCTGAGAAAGAGAGATAGAGACGGCGAGCTGCAAGTCCTTACGAACGAGGTGCTGAGGCATCCCTCAAATTTCCTCAAAAAAAAGTCAAGAAATTTAACCGGGACAAGAATTTTTTGAGCTGGCAAACTGTATATATTCAGTCTCAGTTAAATCAAAAAGTGATATTCTCCTTCAAAATATCCGTTCACGAGCACGCCAGGAATTATGATGCCTTCGCCTGGCTACAATCACTACTGCCATGATCACTGGAAAATCTGGGTGTGACACCCCTTAAAGTCCCCCTCCTGTCCTTTTATAAACGTATAAATCTTAAACGTATAAACTACTTAAACGTATATATCATGTCTTATGTTTCTTCAAAATTCATTCAATTACCTTGTTAAAATCCTAAAAATTTAATCTTTCCTTCTGCCTCCTTACAAATTCCTGAACCTGAGTCACCCCCACCCCCCTCTATTTGAATACCCACCCAGCCCCTGCCCTCTCCTCTGCCGCCGCTCATACTTGCTACCACGTCACCCCGCCCATGAACAGTGGTTACTTCAAAGTTTGTGACGTCACAAATCTGGCTTGTCTGAACGCGCCCGTTTGAGACTGTCCTTGGTGCACTGCAGTTTCAAAGCAGAAATGCTTAGCCATGGCGTTGGCTGCTTATTTTGCTCTTGATGTGTCTTGTAGAACATGAAAAACACCACAAGGACATGTTAACAACGTTAAAAACTTGATTTTCACTGGAGGGGGTCTTTAAAAATGCCCTTCAATTACCAACTGTCGGAAGACGCTAATTATTTCACAGCAACTGCGTGTGGCAATTATCTCTGATCTTTGTGAATATAGGGCCAATTTCTGCTCCAAATGTATGTATACTACATATTTTATATATGTGCAAATACCACAGGAGCACCAAGAAGCTATTTGTTTGGCAGTGCAGTGTTTTGTGAATTATCGTCTTATTTGCACAGGTTTAGTGTCAGCAAAAGCCGTGCAATTGTTTTGTGAATTCACCCCTCAGTCTTGTGTGACACTGTCGTCAAAGAGACATTTTGTAAAGTATGCTAATAAAACCATCAACATAATACCAAGATAGAGGTTTAAAACACAGTTCTTTTTACTTTGCCTTCACATTTTTCCATCCCCTAAAAAACACAGGCTTTTGGGAAATAAATTAATAAATACCATGGCCAAAAAAAATAAATCAGCTGCTGGCAACCCTTTCCCCTTTTTCTGCCTACTTCCCCAGATCCTGCTGTTGAATATCTGTGAAGTTGTCCTCTCTGGAGCTACCAGACGGTGGTTTCGTTCATTTCCGAGGGTGGGTGAGACAGGTGGTTGTTGTATCCGCCATTGAGAGAAAGTGAAGTAAAGGGAGGACTGGGGCCGAAAACCTCAGATGGGATGCTGTGCAAAGCACCGGGAATGCCGGGCTCTGGGCTTGGTGAGTCCCCTGGATGGTGCATGATTTCAGAAAAACGCTGCACTTCACTGGAGGGGTGATGCCCTGGAAGGGGATGGTCTATGCTGCCCAGGGGGGTGCCTGTGGGTCCTGATGAAGGTACAAAAGGGAGATCTACCGGAGTCTGTGCCTGTGAGGATGGTGGCCCCTGAGGAAAGAATTCATAATTTCCACCTGGGCCATAGTAGTCACTTTGATAATCTGCAAATATACAAAAATACGGATTAGGATTGAGAGCGTGATGCGTGATTATAGATTGAATGAATGTGCATTGTGTGAGGTCAGACATAGGGAATCCTTAGCTGTACCACTTTAGTAACATGAATAAACTAGAAAATGCATTTCCATGAGCAAATGTGAATGTGATGCGTCCAGTGATTGAACTGACCACCTTATCGCAGCACAAGTGGACTGCACTACAGACCCCGTTTGTTGACAGGGGTTTTTAAAACGTGTCTTAGGCGAGCGGCTCACCTACCCAGTTGTAAACATTTAGTGAGTGATTGTAAAGGAGAGTTAGACTTATTGTGCGTTTTTTCTGTTAAGAACTAATAGTAGCCTACTAGTTTTCAAAAACACACCAATTGCTGACTGATTACTAGTTTTGTGATTAAGAATCATTAGACCTTATTTGTAATTTTTTGTTTATTTATTGAAACCTTCACTTTATAAAGGTTTATCAAGCCCTTAAATTAATCAAATAAACCTATGCCAATTTTGGCTGATCATCAATCTCCAAATTAATCCATTCCGCTTTCATTGCATGACAATAGCCAACTCTTAGCAGACGTAGAATGTTACTGTCAGATAGTGTTCCCTTAGCGAGTTTTATATGTAGAATGTTATATTCTAGATGATCGGCGAATTTCTTCATTTTCTAGTTATATTTATATTGATCGGCGAATTTCCTCAGTGTCAAATGCAAAAAGTGTTGCAACCTTCCCCAGTCTCCCCTACGTCCTCGTGTTAGCTCAACCTTCGTTTTAAGGCTTCTGGCGATCGTATCACAAGTGGACAGCGTCCACTGTCTTAAGTGTTAATGCTTGTTCAGTACTGATTATTTTACCATTGAAATACGTTTTAAATAATCTTAAAGAAACTGTGCTGCCGTCTGTTTAAATAGCCTACGTGTATCACAGTGTTCATTCTGACACTGCTTTGTGTTGTTGGATTTTGCCGTTTCAATTGCAATTGCGCTACGGTAGCAAATAAAAGAGTTTGTTTTGCTGAAAGCAATTATTTATGGTGCCTTTAAGGGGATAATAGTTAGCTACGTACACTTCAGCTAGCTAATGTCCACTTAAGACAAATAGAATTCACATGTAGTAAGCAGTCATAATGAACTAGTTATTGACGGGACTGCACTATCTCTGGCTAAGCACGGTAGCGTGAGGTGTCCTAACCTAATGCTCTTTTGCAGTATTATCAGTAAGCTATCGTTTATAGTGCCTTAAGTTAAGACTAGCTAATGTTTGACTCCATGGAAATAACGTTAACATGCAAATTGTGACGTTTAGCATTCTCTAAATAAAAAACAAAACAGCGCTGCTGTTGAATGCCTTATGGAATCACTTGATACGTATTATCAGCCACTATCCAATTCAAGTCTCCACAATTCTTAAACAAATACAACTTAACTCACATTCAGTACACAGTGTCTTACAATTAGCCCAAGTGCAGGTGGATAACCTTGCTTGATGTAGAGCTATGGAGAGTCCATCGTACACTAACTCGGGCAATGTAAAAAGCTTTATGAAGAACTTAGTCTGCCTTAACTATCTCTCCATTTGTGCTCGTCATCGTGGTTATTTGTTACGTTAGTCTCTGTAGTCAAACGCCTTTGCACAGAGCTAAGATTCAAAGTTAGGAAGTCTCCGTGGCCTTTGATATACTGTCTGCAGTTAAATTACACCATCAAAGTTATTCAAACTGTGGCCGTATTGTAACAAGGCTAATCGCATTGTATGGCTAGCTAGTTACTATGGCAAACTATAATCTACATGCATTTACATTTTGTCATTCTTATTACGATATCTTGAAAGGCATTATCTCGCAAACGTATACATACTATGCTAATTATAATTATATTATACTAAACCTTAAGGGGAGCTGGAATGAAGGACCAAGATGAATCATATACCCTTGTGTATACTGCCATCTAGTGACCACAATAAAATGTTGGTTAACATATACATGCATACAAGCTCGATAATTAATTTCCTCTGGTAAAAACACAAGTAGCCTACCTCAGTTTTATCATTTAATTTAAGAAATTGTGGAACATCCAAGATATAAGACAATTTGTTAGAAGGGAGAGTGACATAATTAGGCTACTGTAACAAGCGTTCCGTACATTATAAGAAACGTCAAGTTTAGCTAAATGTCTACACAGCTTACCTACACTGAAAAAAGTGAAACGACACATTGATCTACATTAAGTACATTTTTACATTGGTCCAATTCAAATCATGATTTCTGGTTGAAACCTATGTTTTCACGTTGGCTTAAAGCAAATAACACTCCCCGCAGAACAGCTTGAATGACTACTTTAACCGAAATCGTATTTTCACTTCAAACCAGAGATTTTCATTTCAGATGACCACATGACGTGCGATCTGTCATGTGACTCACTTCCGTCCCTGTCAAGTTTTGATAGTTGGAGCACTGACAGAAGGTGAAAGGACAGTGTCATTTATATGAAGTACATTTTTACATTGGTGACCACTTTACAGATGACCACGTGACATAGCAACATGTCACGTGACTCGTTTCTGTCGGCTTTCTTGTCTGTGTTTACCTCGCTTTGAAAGTGAAGTTCGCCTGTTATCCAAAAAATCTTTTTTAAACAATTAAGGTAAGAATTCGAAATTGTGTTGTCTTAAGGGGAGAGTATGTTTTTGAATGCACGTTTATGGTTAGTGACCGGATAAATAGAAGTCTGCTTTACAAACTCTTGCGCACGTTAGCCAACGCCAGCTGAACCGGGTTGTTTACATTGATTCCTCATGCAAAGTGTTGCTTTGTTATTGGGATGTATAGGCCTACATACTAATGTGTTGTAAATATTATTTCAAGAATTTCAGTTGAATTAAAAGTGCATTTTGCAATGTGACTTAAATAACTTCAAAACAAATTTCAAGAAGTTATCCACCCAATGTAATGTTAGTTAAATTTACCAGGCAATAACAATAAATACATTAAATTGTAAGTCATTTCATGCCGTTTTAAATATCCTTAAAAATGTATTGCAAATATTAAATTAAGACAATGATTATAGTTGTGTATGTATGGGTGTGGGGTTGGAAATTTCTGAGAAATGTTCAAATTTTTGGGAACTTGCTTTTGTTTTATTTAAGTGTTCATTTGTCAGACAGTGCACTCTTGTCTTCGAATGTGTCCTTAACCTTAATCGCTCCTGATCTGATTAAATTCTGATAAAATAGCCAGATGATTTATAGTATGTGATACAGCTGGGCAATAGACTAACAGCACATTTTTTTGCTTTTGCTCTAACAAAATGTAATGTAAAAAATATAACTGCAAGCATTGTATGCCGTGGACCGCTACATAAAGAATTACAGAAAATATGAAAATTACAGTGAAAATACAATGCACCAGCCAGCCACCTAATTAAACTTAAGATAACATAAGGCCTTAACAGTAGGACTTACACAAATACTGGGCATTTTCAAAAGTTAAAATGTAATGGGAAATGTTGTATTTGTTGATCGGAATTGTGAAGCAATGAATTTGTGAATATGGATTAGATGCAAGTTGTGGCCAAACTTGTACAACAATTAATACTACTGTTTTCATTCTTGTTTTTTCAGTAATGGACTGACACAGCGAAAAGACCAGTCAAGTAGCGAGTGCTTCTGAATCTTGATGACACCAGGAAGCTAATGATTGATAATGAGCTAAACTGATGATTGCAGCCAAGGATTTAATCTCACAGTCAGTGATGATTTAGGGTCTATATCTACTTAATCAGATGACAGAACTCCTGTCCACACCATTAAGCTGTCTCTACAAGACTTCAGATGTGGGTAAGAGAGTTTACGATACCAACATTATCCTATGACACTGAACTGTAGTTAGAAAAAGGAAATGCGATGTATGGGTCAAACATGACAACGTTGACACGGAGTCAAAGTCAGATATTCTGGGAAAGGTATCCAAAGAGATATTCAAGTACAAAGCCTACCCAACAGATGCTGACTTCAGTGATGTTGCCGAAGCACTAATCAAGAAGCATCCATGCCTCTGTAAACCTGCTTCGTACAATGGTTGCTATGGGTTCAAACAGCGGTTGAAGACAGAAATGGGCAACTACTGAACTCAGCTTAAGGGCATCGGGTGTTGTAAATTACTTGCATATTCACTTCAGTCCAAAGCTCCAGCGGATTCATTGCCAGCCAAAAAGGTAAAGAGACTTAGGAGAGGAGAGGCCAACCACATGCCCTGACATTCTGGAGAGACCACAGAAACATTTTAAGCCTTCGATGGTCTGCAGAAAATGTTCATGGGGATAGAACTAAAGAAAATGACACACAGTCTGAGTGTGCAGTCTGAGTGTCAAGTTCTAAATATTGGAATCATCAAAGAAACACGTGTATTGCGGTTGCCAAATTTGGGCGTACTAGCAAATATTCCGGCCTGAGCTATTGTTAAGATGTGAGGGAAGGGTCAGAGTGACACTGAAGGCAAGAGTTTTGTGTCTTAGTCATAGCATGAAATGATGTGTATGTGTCCTATGTGCATTTACTTAGTAATACTGATTTGTAACGTGTTCCCCCTTGACCAATGGGATGATTTGTTTAGCTTTGACTAATATACTAATTTCAACCTTGTCAATGATTCAAAATTTGCTATGTTCTTAGACTGAACTGACCATAGACATTTCTCTATGTACAGACATACACTTCTGTACTCATCCACAAAATTGTACCTGATCATTGTCCGGTTTCTCCCTCTGTTTAATTGGTTATTATCTGTCATGGATAATACTTTACTTTGTGTGAATGTACATTTTTGTCTTTGGCCAAATCAATATTTTGATTGACATCAAATCAAGATTCATGGTGTCAACAAACTCATGAATATACTTTGAGAAAAACTAAACAATTAAGTTGCAACAAAGTAAAAATAAGTGGTATGATCTTTAGAATGAATGCTCTCTTTATGTTGTGGGAATGTACATTTGTGTCTTTGGCCAAATCAATATTTTGATTGACATCAAATCAAGATTCATGGTGTCAACGAAATCATGAAATTACTTTGAGAAAAACTAAAAAAACTGCTTGTAACAAATTAGAGCACATTTTTAAGTTGGTTCAAAGTGCCATTTTTTTCAGTGTATCATGTTTCAAAACCAATCTAAAACACAAATTCTTTAATTACATCATGATTATAACAGGAAACCGATGGATTGTCTACTCCAGGTAGGGAATGAGTCTTTACCCCAAGTGAAGGAGTTCAAGTATCTTGGGGTCTTGTTCTCGAGTGAGGGTAAAATGGAACGAGAGATGGGCCGGAGAATTGGAGCAGCGGGTGCGGTGTTGCAGTCGCTCTATCGCACCGTTGTGACGAAGAGAGAGCTGAGCCAGAAGGCAAAGCTCTCAATCTACCGGTCTATCTTCGTTCCTACTCTCACCTATGGTCATGAAGGGTGGGTCATGACCGAAAGAACGAGATCGCGGATACAAGCGGCGGAAATGAGTTTCCTCCGGAGGGTGGCTGGCATCTCCCTTAGGGATAGGGTGAGAAGTTCAGCCATTCGTGAGGGACTCGGAGTAGAGCCGCTGCTTCTTTGCGTAGAAAGGAGCCAGTTGAGGTGGTTCGGGCATCTAGTAAGGATGCCACCTGGCCGCCTCCCTAGGGAGGTGTTCCAGGCACGTCCAGCTGGACGGAGGCCGCGGGGCAGACCTAGGACCAGGTGGAGGGATTATATCTCCACACTGGCCTGGGAACGCCTTGGAATCCCCCAGTCAGAGCTGGTTAATGTGGCCCGGGAAAGGGAAGTTTGGGATGCCCTGCTTGAACTGCTACCTCCGCGACCCGACCCCGGACAAAGCGGATGACGATGATGATGATGATGATGATGATTATAACAGTTTTGCCTTGCAAATTATTATCTTAGCATGAAGAAAATGGAACTATGAAACTTTTGCTAATAAGGGGCTGTTATAATAATTTGCAAAATGGTAACTAATGTTCGCAACGTTAGACAGTAGTAGTCTAGTCCCATCCTCTGTATCGTTTAACAAGCATGCTTGCTAAAGTACATAGAAATAGCTTAGCTCCATATCCAAATTGTAATGGTTAAGAGTTCACTAAATCAAAACAAAAAAAAATAATTTTAACAGCGGCGTTAATGCTGACACAATCACATAAGAAGAATATTACTTTGCGATAACAAGATGCGTGCGTCATACTGACGCGTCACATAATTACCAATAATCAAAACTGCACTTGCTTAGTAAGAGGAACTCTGGATTCCATTTATATATTTTATTCATACAGGGGTAACTGATTGACACTATGTCGGTTCTCTAGCAGAGCTCTGTTTAAAGGCATCCTCTAAAACTACTTAATATATAAACTTAGTATGAACTAAAATTTGTGTATGTGTATATGGCTGTCTTGTCTTCCCTACTGTTTTCTCTTCAGGGACCTATACTACGAAGCGAGGTAACTGGCTTACGCTGGTAAGTTCGGCAGTAACTTTGTGACATCGGGGGTAACTTCCCGAGTAACCCATACTATAAAAGGTGGGTAGGTTTTACCTTAGGTATGTTGTCATAGCAATTTACGCTGCATCTCTAAACTGCTCTGAGCAGTTTATGTTCGTGGTTAACTCGATGTTAAGCGCTCTATAACGCTAGTTAGTTGGGAAAAAAGTGCTGCAAACAACGTTGTGAAACTGCTGGAGTGGACACAAATATAATGTTTTTGTCGGCTAAATCATTCCAAATTTACACTTAGTTTTACAACATATTCCCTAAGTATTAATATATAGGGGAGAGCGAGGTAAATTGAGCCAGTTTTCACTTGAGGCATCTTTAAAGTGAGGGCATGACAGTATTATTTTAGTGCTTACTGCTAGCCAGCTACTAGTTTGTTTACTAAACTGTGGACGGGCCTTTTGTGCTACCATTCGATTGGAGTCAATTCGGTTGACCGTGGCCAAAGAAATATGACTGAAGGATAGCGCCGCTACACATATAGAATTTTCTCTTCCAATTTTTTATCGTAATCTTAGGAAATTTTATCTAAATTATAGTTATAATTATTTATGTGATAAGCTACACCCACAAGCCCAACCATTGGTCCATAACAATATGCTTGTAGATGCTGACTTATGCTGTGTTCGAAATCGCCTACTATGCATACTTAACATACTCAATTCGACCGAAAATGAGTATGAGTATGTAGCATGTCAACGGTAGACAGTATGTGAAATTTTAGTATGGAAAAAGTTCCTGGATGACATACTCAAATTTGGGGAAATGTTGAGGACCCGAGAGAGGTTACTAGACGGTGCTTCACGCCCCGAAATGCAATTTGGCAACTTCCTTCTAGCCTTCCTTCTTTGACAGCATTACAAAAATGCGGGGTTTTGGTCACATGCTCCAGTTGAGTATACAAACAATATAATCGAATCATTGTAAAAAAGTAGTATTCTAGATAGGTTTAAGTACTCAGTATACAGTATGTACTCATTGAGTATATAGTAGGTAGTATTTAAGCAGGCGATTACGAACTCAGCCTTAGACTATCCCCTTGGCCTAGTGCAGCCTTTTGAAAAGCCTTTCTCTTTGTTGCGATTGTGATCATACAGATTCGTCACGGAATGCAGAACTGGAAAGGTACATTCATTTTTAGGATAGAAAATCCAAACAATACAATCTTGTTCTTTCTCAGAATGCACTTTATCAGTGTTCGGAAAATAGAACACCATTGTGAGACCTCTCTCACTTGTCAGGTTGTTTATAAGAGGAGAATAATTAATTTGTTGTTTTTGGGTGTAATACTCCTTTAAGTTCTAAACAAAACAAGAACCCTCCTCAACTCCCATATCCTCCAATAAAAATGTCATTGTTCAATCGAAACACACTGCTCTGTTTTCAAAACCCATTGAACCATGTTCCATTCACCTGAGGCAAAGAACACTCAGTGCTAATTTTCCAGGTTCTGTTTTCAGATTTGGGCTTTCAATAGTGATATAGTTCTGTGATCATGTCCTATGACTACTGGGTTTGTCTTTAAAAGTGTAGTAGGTAAAAAGGTAATTTGCCCAGCAATGCCTTGTAAACAAAAAAGAGAAAAGGTTTTTTTCTCCCATCACATTTTGATTATGTAAGTCTTATTTTTATGTATGTGGTAGGACATTACATTTGAAAGCCCGCTTAAAAGAAGGAAACAGACACTATTTTGCCAATTAGTAAGGGTGTTTTACATCTGACAATATTATGAAACAGATAATTAAGCATTTTAGCCTACTGTCTTCATGTTATTACCTCCATAGTATGAGAAAGGTCCATTTGGGATTAGTTCCCCTGGTTCAAGGCGGTCCACTAGAGTCCTCATTCTCCTTGGGGTTCGGAAAAATGCATGCCGTCTAGCACCAAGGGCACTAAGTTGTTTCATGCGCCGCTCTTTGGATCGCCGGTTCTGGAACCATACCTAAGGAGCAAAGGATCAAAGTTACACAAAATACCAGCCGAGTTCTACACAAGTTTTTGTTTTTATGTAATTGGCATCACTTTGTACCGGGATAGGTCAAATGGTTCCCAAAGTATGCTATAAAGTAGTTTACACTAGAACAAGCCTATAGATACTGCTATATATTATCATGAAAAATAAACAACATAAATAGGTATATTCATGACAACATAAATGTTATGTTTTTCACATGTAGCCTAAATGCTGGTTAGGTTAACAGGTAACAAATCCTATACAATAATCTTATTAAACCTATAAGAGGACCCACAATAAAAGCACAAACTCAAATTAGCTTGCATTGGAATAATTAATAAAATAGTCTTATGTAACCTTTCTAATACAAAATATTTAACCCTTACTTAGGCAAATTTAATAGCAAGCAAGGGTATTGAAAGCACAATGTTAAATTTGCAAGAGGGACACCGGCCAAGAGAAGGAAGGGGCAGCCGAGGAATTTGAAATCTTGCGGAAATTTTGGCAGGGTGGGGGGTTGGTTGGCACCAAGGGGGATAATAAGATTTTATGGGGGGCCGCCTCGGGCCCACCCTTAGACCCGCCACTGGACAACAATAATTAAAGTAGGCCTATGTGTATGATTAGTATTGCAATAAAATAGTAATAGAAATTTGGCCTAGCCCATTTGTACAGTTACAAATACCTTTGCACAAGTGAGGGTCCTCTGTTTTGATTCAACCACCACCCCGCTTAACATCAACCCCACCAACAACAACAAAAACAACCATACAACAGTCTATGGAGTAAAATAGGCCTACCTGAATGACTCGCATGTTCAGTCCAGTCTCCTGGGCGAGCTGCTCCCTGATGTGTCTCGTCGGTTTTGGAGTTGCAGCAAATGCCGCTTTTAATGTCTCTAGCTGCTTTGCTTTAATGGTGGTTCGAGGTCCACGCCGTTTCCCTCCAAGGTTTTGGTCGTCGTTCTCATTGTTACCTGTTTCTTTGTCCGAGAGGTTAGCAATTTCAGAGTCCTTTAAATCATCTTGTAAGTGATCCTGAGAATCAGGTGATAAACTTGGATCACTGCACGCTGTAACTGTAAATGCAAAACAAAACAAAGATCGAAACTGGTAGCCATGGCTCAATATGTTATTGTGGATGCATTAAGCATATGGATTAGGCCAGTGGTTAACCGGGGGTACCAAACCCCTGGGGTGACGTGGGAAGCTTCTTACACAATAGTTCAATAGGGTGATTATGCGATTCCATTAATTTGAGTTAATGTGTTTGTTTGCACAAAAATCAAGATTTTAATGAGGAAAGAAATACAAAAACTCAGATGAAACTCGCTGATTTAATAAAGATAACGCTTGTCTACTGAATTAATGTGAGTACGTTAAAAAATAGAAACTAAATTGTAGTGATCTGTGATGGGATGAATTTAGCGCCTCTGGTTATCCTACGCCGATGGGCATCATCACCCTCTCGAAGTTACAAGCTAAATTTGATGCAACGCCAGTTTCATGATGCAACATTTAAAGTAGCCTACTTAAAATTGCGCCAAGTAGGCTGCATAAAGGTAAACACGGTTTTATTCTATTTAAAATAAATTATAGGCCAACAGCTTTTGCGGCCCGCTGATAGAACAAATATTCAGGGATTGTCGCTTAACAAGAAATAGGTGCGCAGCTAAAGGAAATGTTCACTATTTTCCTTTATTTTCAGTTTTCTCCAAGATGTCCCCACTTGTCCCAATTTTTACATCCCTTTTAGTAATGTTTTTTTTTCTTTTCTGGAGGTGCAAAGGCCTATCAAAAATATTGCAGTGAATGAAATATGATTTACTGATTTTAATACAAGGCAAAATTACGACTACTGTAGACTATGCCGAACGCTAGAGCGACAGGTTAGTTATCAGGGCTACATGACAGGGGATGTCAATCTGATATGCATCCTGTTTGCTGGCCCATTTACATGTTTTGTAGTAATGCATGATTATTTGTCAATGTGTAGCCTATTACACATTTCGGAAAATACGGAAGAAATGTCGTTCCGATTGGGTTAAAATGGAGCGCAACATTTCCTTTACGAAGACGCCTTTACGAAACTAATAAGAACCGAAGGGAACACCTAATTGAATCGGAACTCGTCAGGGAGTTGGAGTATGACAAAACAATCAATGACTTCTCTCCAAAGAAGGCCAGAAGAAAGCCGGTGGTATATGTAAGATATTTTTCACTGCGGTTTTATTTTTCACTCCGGTCTTATTTGAATTAAGGTGTGTGTTTGACTCTTGAGATACTGTGCTGCCTGTACATGCCATGTATAAAACAAAATAGACCTAAAATGGCAGTAATTTAACATGTCAAAATAAGGAATATAATTTAAAAATAATACATGCTTTGTAGTTGTGAGTTGCCCTTTGCTAATTGTGCGACCAAACTTTGTGTGCTTGCGGAGGGCACACGCAGTGCGCGTGTACTTTATTTGCATGTAGGTAGGGGCGCATGGTCATGATAATCCGTCCACCGTGGCAGTGTATCAGTTTAAGTTTTGATTTGTTTGACTGACAATAGAAACATTTTCAATAACTTCTCATCTTAGCTACAGAATATGTCTAATGGGAAACGGCAAACTGAATATTGAAAGTTAAATTCAAAGTCAAATATAACACCAATGATGTGTTAGGGTTTGGATGATTCTGTTTAACAGGTTATTATCACCAGAAAATAATTCCGAAAAATGAACAATTCCCAATGTAGGTCTAATCCATTACTTTGTTAATATGATCATATTTTATTAAATGTATTTGCATCCATCTAAATTATTCCTGGGCCCCACCATTAGACTATAGGTGCAAATTACCCCAACTATGTTAACTTTGGGGGGGTTTTATGACCCCAGACCAACCACTTGATAGGTTGTAGGCCTACCACGCTCTCCAACATGTTAAACCACTTCATAATTCTCAAAGCAGTACTAAAACTAAAACACAGAAGACAAATGACAGTTCTATGTAATTTTATGGAAGGCTAAACACATGCTATTTGTTCACTCTAAGCCCTCATAAAAATTAACCTGACCATGAAAGGCGAAACAAAAACATCTGCACAGAATTAAGTCCATCAATGCAGAACATTTCATCTTACCTGACAACAGGTTTATGTCTTTTACATTGGTGCTGCTTAGGTAATCTTCTTTACAGACAAATTTGTTTTCATCTATTATGTATAACTCTTCTCCTGTTGAAAGTTGTTTATTGCAGGTCATGCATGTAAAGCAGTTTAGGTGAAACACTTTGCTCCTTGCTTTACGAACCAAGTCGTTCGGAGAGATACCATGCGAACATCCCGCGCATTTCGTACCAAACTGCCTGTAAAAAAGGGGGAACATACCTCATTTACAGAACACAAAACACAGGCTGCCATACATAACATAGGCTAGATTAACATTAGGCTTGAAAGACAGGCGTGTTAAACAATTAAGTTATATTAATTAATGAAGGATTGCATATCAATGTGTTTTTGTTATATCTTGGGCCTTTTAAACCAAGATACATTATATCAAAACATCTAATTATAGTCGTATAATACGAACATATAGCCTAGCTTTGGCTAGAAAATATTCCTCCATATGATAGCCTACTCATACACAAGTTCAAGCCGTAAACTTTGTTTAACTGTTATAACTCAAGGCTTGTGGGTTGTGATAACGTGTATTGCGATTGCGTATTTACACTGATTGGTGACTGAATGTCTCTGATTGCATTGTCTCCAGAATTTGGCCTTTTAACTCAGTTTGCTCATTATTTAAATCCAATTATCACATACTCTCCATCTGAACTGCGCAAATGCACGGACCTGCCCAGTTTGCTTTAGCACCATGCCGAAAAGCTCTGCCTCCACAAAGCCTTGGTCAAAGGCCTCACTGTCAGACTAGATCTTGCAAAGTGTGACTTCCTTAAAACCCCCTGTAAAGGAGCTGCCCTACACGTTAACGCTGCTGGACTTTATTTTGCATTACAATCGAAAATAACAAGCATTTAATTATAGCAACGCAACTGACATCACTTCCAAATCCTATTCACACCAGTCATGGCATCCAAGGTTACGTGCATGTCCGGAGAGCACGTAGCAATTCAATTATTATTAGGCTACTACTACGAAAAGTCCCATTATTATTTATTTTAAGCACATATTTTCTTTTTAGAATATGTATGTTTTTCCATTTTGAGCTTACGAATTCAATGGTAAATTGTTAATAAATATTTCTGATACAACATTATTTTCTAACCCTACTCAAAATGTCTGTAGCATATTAAGAAGGGAAGCTGTGTCTTTAAAATTGGCTGCTCTAATATAAGTGAACTGGCAATGACCATCAGCTCTACGGAAATTTAGAAATATCGGACTAAATTAAAAGATTTAAAAAGTTTAAAATGTTTCAAACTTACCTAAAGAAGTCGTTTTTGCAGTATAGTTTCCCTTCACGGGAGAAACATTTATCAGTTAAATTGCATTTACACTCGCAACACTGAACGCATTTGATGTGCCATGCCCTGTCCAAAACATTGAGAAGAAACCGGTCCAAAATGGGCCTCTCACACCCAGCACAGTGTACCATCGTCTTTGGCTGATGTGTGCCTGCAATAATAACGTGGCAAATGTTGCCAGAAGTTAAGGTCCTCTCTTCGAAAAAAATGTATATGCCTAAACAAAGCCACAACACCTACAGAAATTCGAAGCTCTCTAAATTTCTTCCATGTTGCCTAATGGTCCTCCGTAAATGGAATAAAAAAAGATCCGCTGACGCCGCTGCAATTCCAAGCGTAGTTAAATGGACAGGATAGAGGCAGCCTTAAGGGTTTTAATGCAAAATTGTAGTGTGGGGTAGAACCGAACCCTTGAATATTTCGAAAGTTAGCAGGTCTTATTCCATCCACATTCAGTTGTACAAAGCCGATCGAATGACAAAAATAAATACCAAGTCACAAAAAATCAGAACGTCCCCGTTTTGTTGGAAAGCATTGGACAGTGTGGCATTTTTCAAAAAATCTTAAACGCTTAAACTAAAAGGTTTGTGTTACAATCATTATATCTAGCAAAACAACCGTGCCATTAACAATGCATTGCACTTTGACATGACCGCTAATCGAACGCTGAGCAGTTTACGACAAAAGACAAACCCGTAAGATCATGGTAAAGTGTTTCCTCCAGTTTTGCATGTTGCCCTGATTTTCTGCTGTCACTTGGTGGCATCAAAGACGCCACTGAAGCTGGTAGGTTGCGCAGCCTATATGTGACATCGGTGCTTGTAGGTTCAACCCACTTGATTCAATGGCCAGTACGCTACACGCCCGCGGAGGCACACGCGCTAGCGGAGTCATCGTCCAGTGACGCCAGACTCTGGTCGACCAATCAGCACCTCCTGTAGTCACTAACTAACCATCCCTTCAAAACCGAAATGGTGCATTCTGTAGCGTACTTCTTCGTGGAACTGAAGATACTGAAGAATTGAAGATTATAAAAAAGGCCCGTCCTAGTCAGTAGGCTATAGTATTTTGGCGGACAGAAGTCGAGGAAAAACAGCAGCCTATCAATTGTCTTCATGACAATGGACATCACAAACAGTTATACAAGGTAAACATTGATTGAAGGTAACTGCTTGTTGTTTAAATATGTTGCTCATATTATAGACCAATTTGCAATTTAGAAATTTTCTTCAAATATATATTTTGTTACCCTAGCAATACATTATAAAATTATAAAGGCATTCATTATCAAAGGACATGATTCAAATGCATTTTTACCCTGCAACAAATAAATACATTATCATTTAGTCTAATATACACCCAATGTATAATTTATTTAAATGTGGCAAATTGAATGACTACGTTAGGCCGATAACATACGTTGCTTTGGATATCCAGGCACTTGTTACCTAAAATGCAGGTGACACTTCCTTATAATAATATCATTACAATTAAACATTTTCAGTTGGAAGGAACACACTATTTATGATAGTTTAGAGGTTATTTGTAACATTATTTGGGATTTTCTGAATATGCTAATATTTCAATATTTATTTAATAACGTTATCTCTGTTTTTTTATTCGTAGTCTTCTCTTTGGTCTGTTATGGTGAAGAATGGTATGTGAAAAACAACACATCTCTAAAGTGTAGCCTAAAGCTTGTTAGATTATCCGGACAGATAGGCCCAGTAACCTGCATTTTTCTTCAAATCTGTCAATCTGTCTAATATGTTGTTCATTTTTTTTAACAAAAAGCTTTAGATTTACCTATTCTGTGCTGTTGTTTTAGCTGGTGTTGGATAAGCTACCACAGAAAAGGTTAATGAAAAAAAAAACACGGGACATTTAAATAATTATTGTGTTGTTGTTTGCTATCACAACCGTACAGCATAGCCTGTGAATAGTATAGGCTATGGATTACATAAATACATAATTATAATGAACATTGATTCGGTTATTGTTATTTTAATTTTAAAATGTTCTCATACGAAATCTAGAATGATTGTGTAGGGTTTTGCCGTCAATATACATCCTTATTTTAGGTTCAGGAGCTTTTTTTTTTAGAACAGGATTTGCGTTACATAGCGTGTACATACATAGGCCTATTCCTTTATAGGAAGATGTTTCTTCAGTTAACCTTTAGAATGGGATATTACGTTAACATTTAGAATGGAATATTAGGCTACGTTTTATGTTGGATAGTTAAATATTGTTTATTTATTTGTGTATTTAGTATGTTCCAAGACAAATTATGAGCAGAATTTTGTGTGTGAGCGTTGATGAGTATAGCCTACGATACGATACTAAATACTTTATTAATCCCCCAAGGGAAAAACTATGCCAACATACATAGGCCTCATTAAAAGACAATAAGTAAAACGTTAGACAAATAGCCACATCTCAAGGCAGCACACAATAAGAGGGTTGTGCACAGCACCATAATAAGTAAAACGTTAGACAAATATCCACATCTCAAGGGTTGTGCACAGCACCATAATAAGTAAGTAATACAGTATAAACATAAAGTGACAGTAGCGGTATAGACACAGTACAGCATGATGGTGCAGTTCCCTTTTGTTTGAGTTTGGATAAGTGCACAACCGTGCTAAAGAACGCCTGTGAGCAGCGAACCAGCTATTTACTTTTACCCTTTCGCTGCGCCTGTTGGCATGGTTGGGTGGCCTTAGATTTAAGCGGAACGAGCGAAGTACATTCATAACATGATCGATCTCCAATCGAGAGATCACATATTTCACATGCCACCACATTTTAGCCATTTATAGTGCTTTGATATAAGGCCTACTTCTCTGTCCAATGAGGATTATTAAGATTTTATACTAAAATGTAGGCTTACATAGCCTGTTCTATTCGATGTAAATTACAGAACATAAATTACAGCAATAATACAAAGTTTCTAACGAACGATATCCGAGTTTATTAAATAAATAATTAGACAGTATGATTCTTTCCAATATTTGCGGGTGACTTACAGACTTGCTTGGCTGAAAAGTAAAAGGGACAGAAATGCATGACTAATATGGACAATATTTGATTTAGCTTGCACAAGTGCCGGGAAAATCATCCACATTGGTATATTTTAAGGCTTGATTAATAACCCCCCCCCCCCCCCCCCCCCCCACACACACACACACACACAAACACACACACACTCACCGATAGCCGACGAATAGGCAGCTATAGGCTATCATGTGATTTAGGTCTTACGCTTGTTTCCGTGCATAGGTGACATAAAATTTAGATGAAACGCATAGGTCTCTTTCCATTTAACCGCTGTCTTTCTCTCTTGCAGATTGGGAAAATACTGGCACAGTATTTGACACAGCAACAGTTGAATTGAGCTTCAGAATTTCCTGCCCGAAAGCTTGAATTACTTACTTTTTTACTGGCATTGAAGGACTGATATTTAAAACATTAACACTAGAGGGTGATTTGAGCTGGAATAAAGACAGGCCAGATATAGCTTTCAGATTATATAGCTTTTTTGAGAACTTGTATGCACGTTTTTTTATTCGGTCATCGGGCAGCATAATTTGTAGCCACGTCGGTATACTCTGTATAAAGTGAAATAATTATCCTAATGCACAGTGCTACATGTAGTAATGTGTATGGCAGTGGCGCCACTAGGGGGGAGGGGAGGGGGAGGAGGAGGAGGAGGAGGAGGAGGAGCAGTGTTCCAGCAAAAATTTATTATTTGTAAAAACATCCCTGTAGTTAGTTATAACAAAAAAACTTTTTTGTTAGCCCAGCTCACATGTACTGCATCAACATACCTACAAGGATAAAACTCTATGCTAATTACCTTTTGAACATTTATGAACGTTGGGAGGTGAAACCATAACTTGCTGCACTGAGTGACACCAACGCCACTGGTGTATGGGCATTGTTCACAATAACTGCATTGTGTTGGCATAAAGGGCATATGGTCACTTGTGATTATAATATAAAATAATCACTACATTTGACAAACTATATCAAAGTGTCAGGGTTCTGCAGACATTGGTCCATGTCTAGCTGCAGGGCACAGAATTTGATGCTGAAAGCAACGCAAGTAGGCACAGCCCTAGTATCAAGTTCTCAGGGTGCAATTAAAAGGTCACAGCTAAATCTATACATGCCCCCACCCTCTGCCCATGCATTAATAAAGGTGAATACATAAAGAAAAGGGTTATTATTTATACTGCATAGATTTACTATTGGTCTGTTTGTATTTATTGAGAAGAGGGCACAATGCTACACACTACACACTGGCCTTAACCTATGGACTTGATTCATTCATTGCACAATAATAGAAATAAGAAAGCAATTGTGTAATGTTATTCATTATGGCATCTATTTGGAAATAAATTAGGCATGGAGGCATTCCCTGAGACGAGCAGTAGCCTATACTTTCCAAAAAAAAGCACAACCTTAAATTAAGAGCCTTCACAGAGTTTTGGGCAAACATTCATTTATTTTTTCAGACAACCATCAAATACAAATCAAATGAAGATTTATTGTAAAGCAGATAAGGTAACACTGGAAATCCTTTATTGGGGTAGGGTTATCGACCTTCGGTAATCAAGACTTTGTGAAGTCGTGGTCTTCACAACGTCTGGAGATTAGGCTTTGACTGAAGACAGGGCAAATTATAAAGAGAAAATACAAAGAGAGCTACAGTGGTAAGACTGAGAATCCTTCTTTTAAGTGTGAGAAATGCACAAGTCATGCGTTTGCCATTAATCTTCATTCTCTTTTGTGTTCACAGAAAGGATCCTGTGCATAAGGTAGAGTCACGTTTAAAGCCGTGGTTTTATTTGATCACCTACAGATCAGAAGGTAGACAAAGCTTTATTTTCAACAGGAGAGAGATATTTTACCTCTGCCTAGGGTTTTATGTTGGAGACGTGTCAGCCAGATGTAATGGATGGCTAATGCATAGGTAAAATTGGCTTGCCTAGACATGCCGCACGTCAGAGGGTGCTCATGGAAGGTGGCAACAGGATTTAGGGCCAGTGAAAGCCCTGCGTTGGATGGCGAGATGGAAATAGAAATGAGCATATTGGGACCCTTTTTATGCAGACCTACATGGCCACACATAGCTTCTCTATAACCCCCTCCCCTGCCCCTCCAACACCCACAAACACAAACCTACAGCACTGACTGCTTACATATTGTCACAGTGAATAAGCTATGCCTTCATTTTTATGAGAGATTTAGCATAAAACGCAAACAAGCAATTCCTTCATGGCTAAGTGATTGGCCAACATGGCTTCAATTAACTTAAGCTACCCTAGTCAATTTGTAGGGTAAGGCAGAGCTTAGGTGCAACATGCTTCATAATCATTCATCATTATCAAGCACCACACAGAACTCTTGGAAAATAATGCCAAATTATGCTCATCAGTGTTAAGAATTTAGCGCATAGTGACAATACTTCCAAGCAGCTTCTCCCTAAAAAGCAGATGGACATGAATTTGTGCAATGACTGTCAGATGAATGTATACATTTCTAGCATCTTTACGTGTCTAAATACGCTCATTTAGTCTAGTCAGGGACAATACAAATCCGTTGGAACAAATAAGCAGTCATACATCGGTGTCTAAAAAACATGAGGATGTAAGGTGGTCGTGGATGTAAAGGGTATGCAAACCATTTCATCACGTGAACAGCAGGTGCCACACACACACACAAGTACGCACGCACGCACGCACACACACACACACACACTGTCAACACAAATATCTTCATATTCTTTTTAATAAAGTAATACAATGTTTTCCAAAATGGTGTGTATGCAGCGAAACAGTCCTACTTTTGTTTTAATCAAAAACAACCTCAAACAGAGAATCCTGGTTTGGAAACGCATCCTTGGGGAGATAAACATGTGCTCTATTTGTTTCTATAGTTTAACCTATAGATCTACCATTTACATTATTTGTTTCATTAAACCTCTGGTCTCGTTTAGATTATTGGTTTCACCTGTATTTGTCTTTAGATATTTAAACCTGTAATTTCTGTTGCCCCTTTTTGAGTTTTTTTACAATGTTACGTGCGTTTGTGGGTTCTTCTTGTTGGTGTAAATTAAACTACTTATTTCTTGATACAGTGTCTCTGCTTATTTGTTTTCCCGTGCCATCTTGACAAAGATTTCTTGGAATTGCTCTTTATGCAATGAAAAACAAACAGCCTAATGAAGACATTTTATGTTCAAAATTACCTTTAGTACAAATCCATACCCAAAAAGCCTGTACAGGGAACAGCGTTGTATTCCCTTAAGAATAACAACATAATGTCATACTATTTGACAAATACGAACTAAACATTAAGGAGGTTTTTTTAATCCTAGTAAGAATAGTTAATTCATGCATTTGTTAACCAATCCACTCAAGTTGTCCTAATCTGCTGATAAGTCGAGATATGTTTATCAAAAGTTAACCATTTTAAGGACTAAGTCTGTGAAGATGACGAGAATAGACACCCTCGCAGCAGCCAAAAATGTAATAACTGCAGATAATGTAATAAATGCCAATAACGCAATAATTTTCCCATTCTTAATGTAATAAAAGCCGATAATGTAATAACTTACCAATAATGTGATAAAATGTCTGAACCAATTACGTAATAACTTTTTTCCCCATAATGTAATAAGTTATTACATTAATGTCTGTGAGCTGTGTTGAGGTGTTGTGGCCAGGAAGCAGAGCCAACTGGCAGAGGGGACTGTTTTCTGG
Source organism: Galaxias olidus (assembly GCA_026901105.3). Classification (NCBI taxonomy): domain Eukaryota; kingdom Metazoa; phylum Chordata; class Actinopteri; order Galaxiiformes; family Galaxiidae; genus Galaxias; species Galaxias olidus. The sequence continues at coordinate 68,991 of JAPMUY010000324.1, read as the reverse complement.
TGTGGTCTCTTGGCATTTTAAGGTGTTGTGACGGTTAGATTGGGGGTAATTTATTTTGAGATTATAGAAATTAATTGCTCTTTTCCCAGTTCTAATATGGAGGGAGTATTACCCTAAATTGGCTCTGCATGCATTATTTTCACAGTCTTCAGTTTTTCTTTGCACTTGAAGAATCCTTATACAGAACTCTACTCACAGAGTCTCTATTTGGGTGTTGTCCCATTTGCAAAATCTTGATTTGAAAGTGGACCCCACACTTCACTGCCACATAGAGCAATTGGTTCTATGACTGATTGGAATATTTTTATCCAGGATCTAATTGGGATTTCAATTTTGATGTTTCTTTTAATCGCATAGAAAGCTCTTCTTGCTTTGTTCTTGACACTTAACATGGTAGAGGTCAAAATTTGCTTACTTTATGCAAGTGTATTTATTATTGGAAAACAATTAACTACACAAAACAAATATTGTCCAGAAACCCTCACAGGTATTGTATTTAGTATAAAGAATATGCTCAGATCATAAGATGGTAAACTAAAGCCTGGTAAATTTGACATTATTTAGTAATATGAGTATGACTAAGTATCTCACACAATGTAATGTGTCCAACCTTTTTTAAGCATTAACGCAAAACAGACTGAAACGATCCAGGGACCCATACAGAGCAAGCATTTACCAATATGCTCAAATGACTTAATCTCTAGATCATTTCAAGCCCAAGAAACGATGCATCTAAAGAAATAACACTCATTCGTTGACAACGCAAGCTTCACTCTAGCACTGAACAGGCTTAAACATTCTTTACAATTAACTGTCAGTGGGCTCGTCCTCATGTTCAACTGCATGCCAAACTTTAATTTCTGCGTTCTGACTAAAACACTGCGTTCATTGTATAACAGGTACATTGGTCAGCTAAATATTCCATTACTTCAGTATCAAAGCTCACTCACACTTTTAATTTAGAAAAACAGAATGTAATTATGTCCAACCTCACATGGGGAAATGTGAAAGCTCCGAAGCGAGATGTTTTAGGGGTTTTTCATGTTTTTGATACTCTTATCAACATGGGAGAGAACAAAATATACTTGCTTTATGCAAATGTTTGCATGCACTTCTCATTAAAATGAATGGCAAGGTATGTCCAAACTTTTGACAGGTACTGTACATACATACAAACATATTAGTTTTGATAATTTAATACAAGATATTCCAAAATGGAATAAATTGGTTAGTACCTACCAAAAGTGGTCCAAGGAAGGACAACTGGTGAACCGGCGACAGGGTCATGAGCGCACAAGGCTCATTGATGCGCATGGGGAGCGAAGGCTTGCCCTTCTGGTCCCATCCCACAGAGGAGCTACTGTAGCACAACTTGCTGAAAAAGTTCATGCTGGCTATGGTAGAAAGGTGTAAGAACACAGTGCATCACAGCTTGATGCGTATGGGGCTGCGTAGTCGCAGACCGGTCAGAGTGCCCATGCTGACCCCTGTCCACCGCCGAAAGCGCCTATAATGGGCACATGAGCATTAGAACTTGACCATGGAGCAATGGAAGAAGGTGGCCTGGTCTGATAAATCATATTTTCTGCAGATCATGTGGATGATGTGCGTGAGCATCGTTTACCTGGGGAAGAGATGGCAGCAGGATGCATTATGGAAACAAGGCAAGCTGGCGATGCTCTGGGCAATGTTCTGCTGGGAAACCTTGGGTCCTAGCATTCATGTGAATGTTACTTTGACACAAATCACCTACCTTAACATTGTTTCAGACTAAGTACACCCCTTCATGGCAACAGTATTCCCTGATGGCATTGTCCTCTTTCAGACAGATGATGTGCCATGCCACACTGCAAAAATTAAGGTCTTGCTGCCAGATACCACAGGACACCTTCAGAGGTCTTGTGCAGTCCATGCCTTGACGGATCAGAGCTGTTTTGGTGGCACAAAGGGGACCTACACAATATTAGACAGGTGGTTTGAATGTTTTGGCTGATCAGTGTAGATACATATAATAGTATAGGCGGCTGACTTGCAGTATAATAGTCCTAGCTCACAGACTCATAGCTGAACAAAGTACATGAACTTTGTTACTGTATTAAAGTACTTTTTTCAAGTATCTGTACTTTACTTTAAGTGTTTCCATTTTGGGAGACTTGTTACCAGGGCATGAAAACGGAATTTTTCTCGATCAGTTCATTCCGAGCAGAACTACTTTTTCAATGTTTCCCTACTTTTGTTCTTCTCACAACATAACGGTTCTGAGCCAGTTATTTTTCATTTCAATATACACAGGATAGGATGTTATAATATCGATTATGCCATATTCCAAGATGAGCACTTCAAAAGACAATATTTTAGAATGGACTTGGGTTGAGAGCAGACATGTCATTAGGGTTATCAAGTGGGCACCCTCCATCCCAGATGTTTTGTAAATTTGAGCCCACGACACCTCCAGAAAGCTTAACGGTGAGCAATGACGTCTCAGAGCTATATCCGCTCTCAGCACGGCCAGATATTTAAAAAGAAAAAAATTAAAAATCTTTTTTTGTTGTTGTTGTTTATTAAACTGAGAGATATCCCTATACCTATCCCTAATTCCTATTCCTGCAGACTTTCAATGCCAACTCTGCAGGGATACTTACGACCTGAAAAGAAGATAATCTTTCCCTACTCTGTTTCTGCAGGCTTAATATATGACGCTCTGCAGATGTCCCTATACCTATCCCTATTCCCCATGCCTGCAGGCACTTTCTGCCAACTCTGCAGGGATACTTACCACCTGAAAAGAAGATAATCTTTCCCTACTCTGTTCCTGCAGGCTTGACAAATGACGCTCTGCAGGAAAGACTTACCTTTTATACCTTTGTCCTGAGATTAATCCTTTCTTGGTTTTTCAGCATGATGTTCTTTACTTTTGTGCTCATATAGTATCCTTACTTTTCAGCCACAGCCACTGGCTACTTCTTTCTGTTATATCTGATATAGCTTTTATGGTCTGGCGCAAATCTTTGCCGCAGATCCCCAACTCCTTAAGGAGTTTGGTAGTTGATATTGCCACAAATCCACGGCATCCAACTTCCACAGGGCACACCTTTGTTCTCCAACCTCGCTGTTCTGCTTCAGCTGCTAATTCGCTGTAGCGGAGTTTCTTTCTTTCGTAAGCCTCGTTGATTGCTTCTTCCCACGGGACTGTTAGCTCTATAAAATAAACAATTTGCTGTGTGTTGGACCAGAGTAATAAGTCTGGTCTTAAGTTGGTTGTTGCAATCTCCGATGGGACTCTCAGTTGTTGGCCGACATCAGCAAGCATTTTCCAATCACATGCTCTCCTCACCTGCCCTGAGCTTTGTTTTGCTCTATAACTCTTCTCTCCCGGAACTCCCTCCCTGACAAAGCGAATGTGGTGCATGTCGCCCTCTGCTCCAATTGGCAGGGCATTAACTGTTGAGCGCCTATGCTCTATTGCTTCCGCCAAGCATTTTAGTACTTGATTGTGGCGCCAGATGTATCTTCTTTGAGTAAGGCTCGTCCTGCACCCAGCCATTATGTGTTTGAGATTAGCCGTCCCGCCACAGAGGGGGCAAATTGGATCCTCTCCTACCCATTGGCTGAGATTTGTTGGTGTTGGCAGTACGTCGTAGGTTGCCCTAACAATGAAGCTAATTCTTGTGGATTCCATTACCCACAAGTCTTTCCAGGTAATTTTCCTCTGCTCTACACTTTCCCAGTTCACCCATCGCCCCTGTTTGGATTGTGAGACAGTTTTAGCGCTCCTTACTGCTTCCTCTTGCTTACGTATCTGTTCTATCACTAATTTACGTTGTTCCAAAGGGGTTGCTTTTGACCATGTCAGTTTACTTGTACCAAGTCCAAGTCCTCCTTGTCCATGTTGTACTTGTCCTACTATTTCCGTATGTTTAAGGGCTGCTTTTGCTTGCAGTACGGCCTCTTTTGGATTCCATTTCCCTCCGGTTGCCAATGTGGGTGCCACTTTTCTTATTATGTTATCTCGGGATTCCGCAAGTGTCATTTCTAGTCTTGCTTTAGTGCACTTAAATTCCTCTGTAAGCCCGGTAAGCGGCAGTTCCAGAGCTCCTTTCCCGTGAAGAGCCAGGCTACTAAGACCCCGTGGTACCCCTAGCCATTTCCTAGCATAAAAGCTGACTCTTCTTTCTAGCTTTTCAACTTTAGTGATAGGTACATCATACACTGTCAATGGCCACATAAGCCGGGGTAGAAGTCCAAACTGTAGGCACCATAGTTTTAGCTTTCCTGGCAACCCTGACTTCTCAATGTTCTCCAGGCCTCTGTCCAGTTCTATCCTTAATTCCTCCACCTGCTCCGAGTCTTTAAGGGTAGCATTGTACCACTTTCCGAGGCTTTTGACAGGCATTTCGATCACGGGTGGAATTGGATCCTCATCTATGAAGAAAATTTTGTCGCACAGTTTTCCCTTAACAACAGATATGCTTCTGGATTTGCTTGGTTTTACTTTCATTCTAGCCCATTTAAGGTTATCATTAAGTTTGCTTAGCAGTCTTTTAGTACACGAAGCCGTTGTCGTCAATATTGTCATATCATCCACATATGCTTGAATATGAGGGAGCCGTAATCCTGCCCTCAACTTTTGCCTGCCAACGACCCATTTTGATGCTCGAATTATTACGTCCATGGCCATAGTAAATGCCAAGGGTGAGATTGTACATCCGGCCATGATGCCAATCTCCAGACGTTGCCACTCGGTGATAAATGTCGGTGTATCAAAACACAATTGAAAGTCCTGAAAGTATGCCTTAACCAGGTTGAAAATTGCATTTGGTACCTTAAAAAACTCAAATGCAGACCACAAAAGCTTGTGGGGCACAGACCCAAATGCGTTTGCCAAGTCAAGGAAAATGACATGAAGGTCTTTTTTCTCACGTTTTGCCAATTGAATTTGGTGCCAAATCATGCTAGTTTGCTCCAGACACCCGGAGAAGCCTGAAATGCCTGCTTTCTGTACTGAGATATCTATTAACTTGTTCTTTGTAAGGTATTCGCTCAGTCTTTGTGCCACTACGCTAAAAATATTTTCCCCTCCTCCACATTAGCGAGTTCAGACCAATTCGCTTGCTTAATGTCACTAGAATCTTTCTCTTTTGGAATCAGTACTCCTCTGGCTCGACGCCATGATCTGGGAATGATTTGTTTTTGCCATGCCAGCTTCAGTAGTTTCCAAAGGAAATGTAGGACATCGGGTGCATTTTTATACAGTCTGTAAGGTACTCCGGTAGGTCCTGGTGCCGATGCTGCTCTTGCACGTCTGACTGCATTTTCCACCTCTTTCCATTTTGGAGGGCTGGTGTCCATTTGCTCGACTGGGTCCTCAATTGGTGGAATATCTGCGGGAATTGTGAGTTCCCCATACATTTTCTCATCTGTGTGAGTTTCTTTTAGGTGGGACTCCAGTTCCTGTTTGGTGGTTTTAAGCGTTCCGTCTTTTGCTTTGTTGAAAAAGGACTTAGTAAACTTGAAGGGGTCTTTGTAGAATTGACTCCTTGCTCGTTCTTTCTTCTTTCGGTTTCTTCGTAGGTTCTCGGCTCTACTCAATGTTGACAACCGCTTCTTTAAGCTGACCTGCAAGTCTTTAATGCCTGCTTTTCTGATTCAGACGCCTTTTTCCATTGCTTTTTTAATAGCCTTCTTTCTTTTACCAGCTTGTTGATCTCTTGTTGCCTCCTCGATTTTCTTGGCTCCACCTGTTTTTTTTTAAGTTTCTCCACTAACCCAAATCTCTCCTTTCCATTATCATATATATATCGCCTATTTTTTCCAGCTTCCTTTCCACTGTGCCCCTTAACTGTTCAAGTGTCTTTTTCAGATCTATGTTGATAGAGTCCCAAACATTCTTTCCAGCAGCTGATGGCCACTTTACTTTAGGTTTTTTGTCACTGATCTTCTCCTTGGAGGTTTTTTGTGCTTGATCGGGCTCTACCACCTTATCCCCTTGTCTTTCGGTGCTTGACTGTGCCGCTTCAGTGCTGGAGTTGTTGATGGCCTGCGGACTTTACTTTGTGTCCAGCCACTGGCCTTCATTCGACTTACTTGCTTGACTTCTTAAAAAGTACTGGTCAATGCGATGCTCCTGCTTCTTCCTACTTAGGCACCCTTGCTTACTTTGGTGTATTCTCAGGCCCCTTACAGTTGTTACCTTTTCCCAGCCACAAGCGCAGAAAAAAATTAAACATGGTTAATAACGTGTCTTTCAAACATATTATTTGTAATCATCATCATCATCATCATCTTCATCCGCTTTGTCCGGGGTCGGGTGGCGGAGGTAGCAGTTCCAGCAGGGAATCCCAAACTTCCCGTTCCCGGGCCACATTAACCAGCTCTGACTGGGGGATTCCAAGGCGTTCCCAGGCCAGTGTGGAGATATAATCCCTCCACCTGGTCCTAGGTCTGCCCCGCGGCCTCCGCCCAGCTGGACGTGCCTGGAACACCTCCCTAGGGAGGCGGCTAGGTGGCATTCTTACTAGATGCCCGAACCACCTCAACTGGCTCCTTTCTACGCAAAGATGCAGCGGCTCTACTCCGAGTCCCTCACGAATGGCTGAACTTCTCACCCTATCCCTAAGGGAGATGCCAGCCACCCTCCGGAGGAAACTCATTTCCGCCGCTTGTATCCGCGATCTCGTTCTTTCGGTCATGACCCACCCTTCATGACCATAGGTGAGAGTAGGAACGAAGATAGACCGGTAGATTGAGAGCTTTGCCTTCTGGCTCAGCTCTCTCTTCGTCACAACGGTGCGATAAAGCAACTGCAACACCGCACCCGCTGCTCCAATTCTCCGGCCCATCTCTCGTTCCATTTTCCCCTCACTCGAGAACAAGACCCCGAGATACTTGAACTCCTTCACTTGGGGTAAAGACTCATTCCCTACTTGGAGTAGACAATCCATCGGTTTCCTGCTGAGAACCATGGCCTCAGATTTGGAGGTGCTGATCCTCATCCCAGCCGCTTCACACTCGGCTGCGAACCGATCCAATGAGTGCTGCAGGTCGCAGACCGATGATGCCATCAGGACCACATCATCTGCAAAAAGCAGTGATGCAATCCTCTGCCCACCAACCTGCAGCCCCCTCCCCCGCGGCTACGCCGTGAGATCCTGTCCATGAATACCACAAACAGGATAGGTGACAAAGCGCAGCCTTGGAGGAGGCCAACCCTCACCGGAAACGAGTCCGACTTACTGCCGAAGACCCGGACACAGCTCTCGCTTTGGGAGTACAGAGATTGGATGGCCCTGAGTAGAGACCCCCTCACCCCATACTCTCGCAGCACCTCCCACAGTATCTCCCGGGGAACCCGATCATATGCCTTCTCCAAATCCACAAAACACGTGTAGACCGGATTGGCATACTCCCAGGCCCCCTCAAAGATCCTCGCGAGGGTAAAAAGCTGGTCCGTTGTTCCACGACCAGGCCGGAAACCGCATTGTCCCTCCTCAATCCGAGGTTCGACTATCGGTCGAACCGTCCTTTCCAGCACCCTGGAGTATACTTTCCCGGGGAGGCTGAGTAATGGGATGCCTCTGTAGTTGGCACACACTCTCCGGTCCCCCTTTTTGAACAGGGGAACCACCACCCCGGTCTGCCACTCCTTAGGTACTGTCCCCGACTTCCACGCAATGTTGATAAGACGTGTCATCCATGACAGTCCCTCAACACCCAGAGCCTTCAGCATTTCTGGGCGGATCTCATCAACCCCTGGGGCTTTGCCACTGTGGAGTTGTTTGACTACCTCAGTGACCTCCGCCAGGGAGATTGATGCTGATCCCCCATCATCCTCCAGTTCTGTCTCTACTATATAGGGTGGGTTTGTCGGGTTCAGGAGTTCCTCAAAGTGTTCCTTCCACCTCCCAATCACCTTGTCAGTTGAGGTCAACAACGTCCCATCCTTACTGTATACAGCTTGGATGGTTCCCTGCTTTCCCCTCCTGAGGTGTCCAGAACCGCTTTGGTGCCAGCCGAAAGTGCTTCTCCATGGTTTCTCCGAACTCCTCCCACACCCGCTGCTTTGCCTCTACCACGGCCGAGGCTGCAGTCCTTCGGGCCTGTCGGTATCTTGCAACTGCCTCTTGAGTCTCCCTGGATAGCATGTCCCGGAATGCCTCCTTCTTCAATCGGACGGCTCCCCTGACCACCGGTGTCCACCAGGATGTTTGAGGGTTACCGCCCCTTGAGGCACCTAAGACCTTGAGACCACAGCTCTCAGACGCAGCTTTAGCAATGGAGGCTTTGAACATCGCCCACTCCGGTTCAATGCCCCTGGCCTCCACAGGGATGCCAGAGAAGCCCCGCCGGAGGTGTGAGTTGAAGGCCTCCCGGACCGGGGACTCCTCCAGACGTTCCCAGTTCACCCGCACTACACGTTTGGGCTTACCAGGTCTGTCCAGAGGCTTCCCCCGCCACCTGACCCAACTCACCACCAGATAGTGATCAGTTGACAGCTCTGCCCCCCTCTTCACCCGAGTGTCCAAAACATATGGCCTCAGGTCCGATGATACGATAACAAAATCGATCATCGACCTTCTGCCTAGGGTGCTCTGGTACCAGGTACACTTATGAGCATCCTTATGTTCGAACATGGTGTTCGTTATGGCCATTCCATGACTAGCACAGAAGTCCAATAACAAGCCACCACTCGGGTTCAGATCGGGGAGGCCGTTCCTCCCAATCACGCTTCTCCAAGTGTCTCCATCATTGCCCACATGTGCGTTGAAGTCTACAGACTACAGAGTCCCCCTAGGAGCCCCATACAAGGCTCCATCCAGGGTCTCCAAAAAGGCCGAATACTCCGAACTGCTGTTCGGTGCATAGGCACAGACAACAGTCAGAGTTTTCCCCCCATGACCCGCAGGCGTAGGGAGGCGACCCTCTCGTCCACTGGGGTGAACTCCAACATAGAGGCACTTAGCCGGGGACTCGTGAGTATCCCCACACCAGCCTTGCGCCTCTCACCCTGGGGAGCTCCGGAGAAGAATAGAGTCCAACCCCTATCCAGAAGTGAGGTTCCAGAGCCGAGGCTGTGCGTAGAGGTAAGCCCCACCTCCCGCACAAGCTCCGGCTCCTTCCCTCCCAGAGAGGTGACGTTCCACGTCCCCAAAGCCAGCCTCTGCCACCCGGGTCCGATCCGTCGAAAACCTCTGCCTTCACTGCCACCTTTCTGGCAGCGCACCCGACCCCCTTGGTTTTTCCCGCGGGTGGTGAGCCCACGGGACGGAGAAGGAGAGATGTTGGTGTTGTCCATGTTGCTTTTTCGGGCTATGCCCGGCCGGGCTACATGGCAAGCCCGGCCACCAGGCGCTCGCTGACGGGTCCTCCTCCTGGGCCTGGCTCCAGAAGGGGACCCCGGGCTTCCTCCGGGCCGGGTATCATCCTCTCTTATAGTTCTATCCATGAGGGTTTTGAACCATTCTTTGTCCGGCCCCTCGCCCGAGACCAATTTGCCATGGGAGACCCTACCAGGAACATAAGGTTCCAGACAACACAGCCCCCAGGTTCATAGGGACACACAAACCTCTCCACCACGATAAGGTGATGGTTCCCGGAGAGGTATTATTTGTAATCTCAATATTTTAACCAACCTTCCTTGAAACCCTACTGGAAAATCCATCTTAGACCTGCTTGGAAGCTGGTATAAGCTGGTGGACAATCTTGGTCAAGCTGGTATGAGCTGGTGGTAGCTGGTCTAGTCTAGCTGGTGGTAGCTGGTGATAGCTGGCAGTAGCTGGTCTACCAGCTGTTAAAAACCCAGCTACAACCTGGTCGACCAGCTACCAGCTCAAGCTGGATTTTCCAGTAGGGAATGCATTAAAATTACAGTTTGACACTGTTACATTGTTAGCGTAAATGGTCATAATTGACACCAAATTTGCCTACAATCAATCACCTTTGAAAATATGTTCAGATTATATACATTTTCAGTCCATATGCCTACATAAAGTAATACTTTTTAATACAGGATTTGTATTCTTCATCCACCACTGCTGAGACGTCCAGCACATTAAGTCACGTATAAAATCCTTATATTTTAATTTAAAACGTATAAAATACTTATATGAAACTATATATTTGCAGGTTTAGAAGGTGAATCTACTTTAGTGTAGACTCCAGTAGATACACCTTACATTACCTGCTGTTTTTGAAACTGAGCACACAGGTCATCCCACATATAATATCAATATCAAGATACAAGCACTAGTTAGCATTTTTTAAAAGTTCAATATGTCGCCATGCAAACATCAGAAAAGATGCCTAAGTAAATAAATGCCACCTGATGGTAACAAAAGCCATGCTTACAAGTTTAGCCGCACTGTTAGAGCAGTGAGTTCAAACTGCTACTAAGATGAATGCAAAGTGTGGCAGAGTAACCAAAAAGTAACTGCATTTAAAGGAAAAGCATTTTATTTTCAAAGAAAACATAACCTCAAGACCTAAAACAAAGCTTTGAGACAAAAACATTTACTAAAGGTTCTCGGCCTTGTTTACATTAGCCTTCACTAGCCTACCAGTGGTCTATTTAAAAGATTTCCACATTTCCACTTCAGGCTTACATTCACAGACTATGGACTGAAAGAATTAATTGACTAATTACCAATAAAATACACTTTGTGGTATATTCCCAAGTATAAACCACTATCTTAATCAAAGTACATTCAATGGTACACTTTTGTGAAATTATGGACAAGGTTGTCAAAAATGCGGTTATGGGTTTGTGTGCCTATGGGTGAAATATCAAAATATATGACTGTCATGAACTGAAATGCCACTTTGTTTGCATCACAACGCTCATCTGAAAGTTATTGTTGCTTGCCTCCTGACAGTAAGCCAATTTAGGAAGTGGATCTGTTTGGGCGGATATGAATTGGAATTGTTAAAATGTACAGTGCATCCGGAAAGTAGTCATACCCCTTCACTTTTTCCACATTTTATTATGTTACAGCCTAATTCCAAAATGGATTAATAAAAATAAAAAAAAATCCTCAACATTCTACACACAATACCGCATAATGACAAAGTGAAAAAAGTTTTTGAATTTTTTGCAAATATACTAAAAATAAAAAAATAAAATATCACATGTACATAAGTAATCACCCTTTACTCAATACTTTGTTGAAGCACCTTTGGCAGCAATTACAGCCTCAAGTCTTCTTGAGTATGATGACAAGCTTGGCACACATATTTTGGGGCAGTTTCTCCAATTCTTCTTTGCAGATCGTCTCAAGTTCCATCAGATTGGATGGGGAGCGTCGGTGCACAGCCATTTTCAGATCTCTCCAAAGATGTTCAATCGGAGTTCAAGTCTGGGCTCTGGCTGGGCCACTCAGGGACATTCACAGACTTGTCCCAAAGCCACTCCTTTGTTATCTTGGCTGTGTGCTTAGGGTCGTTGTCCTGTTGGAAGGTCAACCTTCGCCCCAGTCTGAGGTCCAGAACGCTCTGGAGCAGGTTTTCATCAAGGATCTTCTTTATTTTATTATTCTTTATTCAACTTTATTGTCATTGCGCATGTCACAAGTACAAAGCAACGAAATACAGATTGCATCTCAACCAGAAGTGCTTTTAGCAGTGCTTAAATAACATAATTTACAAAGTGCAGTATGAAATGATATAAAAAAAGATATACATATGTGCAGTGTCTATATCTATGTCTATGAACAGGCTATGGTAACAGTATAGATAAATTACGATATGAGTAGTGTACAGTAGTGGGTGATTTACATTATCTACAGAATGTTAAGTATACAGTATGTACAGTGCAGTACAGTACAGTGCAATGGATGATTTACATAATCTACAGAATATATAGTATACTGTATGTACAGTAGTGCAGGGAAAATGATTTACATTATAAACAGCATATCTACAGTAGTGCAATGATACTTGGTAGAGTCCTGGTGCTCAGATCCGTGTGTATATGTGTTAGGAATGGGGTGGGGGATGGGGGGCAGAGTTCAGCAGGGAGACAGCTGTGGGGAAGAAGCTGTTCCTGAACCTAGTGGTCTTGGTCCGTAGGCTCCTGTAGCGCTTCCCAGAGGGCAGGAGGGCAAACAGTCCATGTGCTGGGTGGCAGGAGTCTTTTCTAATGTTTATGGCCCTCCTAAGACAACGCTTCCTGTAGATGTCCTTTATAGCAGGAAGTGGGGCTCCAGCGATGCGCTGGGCGGTTTTCACCACCCTCTGCAACGCCTTCTGGTCCGCGACAGAGCAGTTCCCATACCAAACTGTAATACAGTTGGTTAGGATGCTCTCGATGGTGCAGCGGTAGAAGTTCACCAGGATGTCTGAAGAGAGGTGGATTTTCCTCAGGCTCCTCAGGAAAAAGAGCCGCTGGTGAGCCTTCTTGACCAGGTTGGAGCAGTTGGTTGTCCAGGTGAGGTTTTGTGAGATGTGGATCCCCAGGAATCTGAAGCTGTTCACACACTCCACTGCCGCACCATTGATGTGGATGGGTGGATGAGTGTCAGCATTCCTCCTGAAGTCCACTATGAGCTCCTTGGTCTTCTTGGTGTTGAGCAGGAGGTTGTTGTCGCCGCACCACGCAGCCAGGCGATCCACCTCCTCCCTATAGGCCGACTCATCGTTGTTCTTGATGAGGCCAATTACTGTGGTGTCATCTGCAAACTTGACAATGGTGTTGGAATTATGTCCAGGTCTGCAGTCGTGAGTGAATAGGGAGTAGAGGAACGGACTCATCACACAGCCTTGTGGTACACCCGTGTTTAGCATGAGAGTGGAGGAGCAGTGATGGTCTAATTTAACATGCTGGGGCCTGTTGGTCAGGAAGTCCAATAACCAGTTCCCGATGGAAGCTCCAGTGCCCAGGTCTTTGAGCTTGGTGATCAACTTAGAGGGGATGACAGTATTAAATGCTGAACTAAAGTCTATGAATAGCATTCTGGCGTATGTGTCCTTATAGTCCAAGTGTGAGAGGACAGAGTGCAGCGCAATGGAGACTGCATCTCTCTGTACATTGCTGCATTAATCTTTCCCTTGATCCTGACTAGTCTCCCAGTTCCTGCTGCTGAAAAACACCCCCACAGCATGATGCTGCCACCACCATGCTTCACTGTAGGGATGGTATTGGCCAGGTGATGAGCAGTGCCTGGTTTCCTCCAGACATGACGCTTGGCATTCAGGCCGAAGAGTTCAATCTTGGTTTCATCAGACCAGATAATTTTGTTTCTCATGGTCTGAGAGTCCTTTAGGTGCCTTATGGCAAACTCCATGCGGGCTGTCATGTGCCTTTTACTGAGGAGTGGCTTCCATCTGGTCACTCTACCATAAAGGCCTGATTGGTGGAGTGCAGCAGAGATGGTTGTCCTTCTGGAAGGTTCTCCCATCCCCACAGAGGAACACTGGAGCTCTGTCAGAGTGACCATCGGGTTCTTGGTCACCTCCCTGACCAAGGCCCTTCTCCTCCGATTGATCAGTATGGCCGAGCGGCCAGCTCTAGGAAGAGTCCTGGTGGTTCCAAACATCTTCCATTTGCGAATGATGGAGACTACTGTGCTCGTTGGGACCTTCAATGCTGCAGACATTTTTTTGTACCCTTCACCAGATCTGTGCCTCAATACAATCCTGTCTCGGAGGTCTACAGACAATTCCTTGGACTTCATAACTTGGTTTGTGCTCTGACATGCACTGTCAACTGTGGTACCTTATATAAACAGGTGTGAGCCTGTCCAATCAATTGAATTTACCACAGGTGGACTCCAATCAAGTTGTGGAAACATCTCAAGGATGATCAATGGAAACGGGATGCACCTGAGCTTAATTTTGAGTGTCACAGCAAAGGGTGTGAATACTTATGTACATGTGATATTTTATTTTTTTACAAAATAATCTAAAAAACCTTTTTGCCTTGGTCATTATGCGGTATTGTATTTAGAATGTTGAATTTTATTTTTTATTTAATCCATTTTGGAATTAGGCTGTAACATAATAAAATGTGGAAAAAGTGAAGGGGTATGAATACTTTCCGGATGCACTGTATGTGTATGTGATACATATATGGAAGTATATTTGTAATACATAGCAATTTATTATTTTTATTTTACCAGGTTAGTCTTACTGAGAGACATTCAGAATCTCTTTTTCAAGAGAGACCTGGCCAAAAAGCAGCACATAAAAGTTTCACACAAATATACATAAAACAAGACATTCGGTAAACACATAAGCATACAATATAAAATCTAATCTATAAAAAATTTCTAAAACATCTAAGGTTGTGACGAAGAGAGAGCTGAGCCAGAAGGCAAAGCTCTCAATCTACCGGTCTATCTTCGTTCCTACTCTCACCTATGGTCATGAAGGGTGGGTCATGACCGAAAGAACGAGATCGCGGATAAAAGCGGCGGCATCTCCCATAGGGTGAGAAGTTCAGCCATTCGTGAGGGACTCGGAGTAGAGCCGCTGCTTCTTTGCGTAGAAAGGAGCCAGTTGAGGTGGTTCGGGCATCTAGTAAGGATGCCACCTGGCCGCCTCCCTAGGGAGGTTTTACAGGCACGTCCAGCTGGGCGGAGGCCGCGGGGCAGACCTAGGACCAGGTGGAGGGATTATATCTCCACACTGGCCTGGGAACGCCTTGGAATCCCCCAGTCAGAGCTGGTTAACGTGGCCCGGGAAAGGGAAGTTTGGGATTCCCTGCTGGAACTGCTACCTCCGCGACCCGACCCCGGACAAAGCGGATGAAGATGATGATGATGACATCTAAGGTGAAAAACAGTGACAAACCCATATTGTGTCCAGCACCCTAACGCAAACACGTGAGGTCCTCCCGCAAAATGTATTAAAAATTATATATACAGTATTCTGCATAAGTTTTAGGCACGGAATGCTGGTTTGAACGCGAAGGGTGGTCACACCAAATGTTGATTTGATACAGATTTGCTTTGCCCTCACTTTGTGTTTTATGACTTGATAAAGAATAAACAATTAACATTTATATTTTTAGATCTATATATATATTTTCCTAACTTTAAAGACTTCCCACCTGCCTAAAACCTTTGCACAGTACTGTATATTTTTTTAAATTCTTATCATAATAGCGGTTGACAGGCGAGGGCGGGGCCCGTTTGGACTGCTTTTTTGAAAACAGACTGGAATTGAAACTTTTATTTTGAAAGCCTGACACCAAGGGTAGCAGCATCTGTGTGTTTGCGAGGACAGAGCAGTGAGAACACGGTGAATGAATTAGCAAGGGACTGTTAAAGTTTAATTGTTCTGATTTAGCAAACACTAGCTATCACAATATGGACACACTTGCGTTAATGTTATTCCCATGCGGTTAAACATTAGCTAAGGTACTTGTTATTCCAAATTTCACTTTTAATAACGTCGACGTAGGGTAACGTTACCATTTTGCCAACGATTAGCCTACAACATGAGTTGAGCTCGTCAGCTCCTAAATTTGAAATTAACGTAAGCCCCTGATGCAGGGACGTAGCCAGGGGGGGTGGTTTTTGGGTTTGAATCCTGTCAACAACATTTGTTCCTATCATGATGTATTTTATTGGTTGGCAAAAAATTTTTAGAACATGATTTATTTTTTTCACCATAAACATTCAACTGGCGCCCTCCCCATTTAGACCTATGTAACGTAAGATTATTCGTAGAGTTGAGTCGACTCGCGAGAAGGAGTATAGCCTCTGAGGATGCTAATTTAGCTAATATCAGCCCGCTTGAAAAGAAATACTTGATAACAATTGATTGATAGCATTTGATTTCATCTGATAATAAAATGGAGCCGTCCCAAAAAATTCTCAAAGCCAAGACAAACTGATTTTTTTTTTGTTCACCAGCCAAAAAGAGCAAGTCTGCAGTCGATCAGACGATCCCATTATTACCGCCATCTCCACAATCCTCAACCACAGTGGAACCTCACTCAACAGACAATTTCATGAAATATATTGGGCACATCACTTAACAGGAGCGAGGAGAGACATTTACACACAGGACTGGAACCGGATGAAAGCTTGACACAACACTGGCTTAATAAGTTTAGCTGGCTAGCATACTTGCCACAGGCCTATGGCTTTTTGTAAGCACTGTGTTGCTTTCCTAGTTGACAGTGTGGGCAAGGGAGGACACCAAAGAGCTGGGAAGCGTATCAATTATCTGTTCTCCAACTGGAAACATGCATTAGAGACATTCAGAGAACATGAACGGAAATAATATCACAAGAATGCATGTTTGAAAGCTGAAAACTTTGTAATGGTTCTCAAAAACAAAACAGAGCCAATTTCACTACAGCTAGATTCGGAGAGAAAAAAACTTAAATTAAAACAAGGAAAAACTGAAAAGCATTATTGCAACTGTGATTTTCTGTTGTTGCCAGGAAATCGCGCTGAGAGGGAATATGGATTCAGGGCCAGTGACATTAATTGGGCCAACAAATAATGACGGAAACTTTAGGGGTATACTGAGGTTTAAAGCCACATCTGGTGACACACTGTTACGGCACTTGAGTAAAGGTGAAGAAAACGCTAGCTACTGCAGTCCTGACATACACAATAATCAGCATCATTGGAGAGTGTTTTGCGGTGTTAGCAGATTCAATTAAAGACATTTCAGGGAGAGAGCAACTGTGTCAGATATGTTGATGAAAATGACGGCAAAAACATCATCGGAGAGGATTTTTTTATCCTTTCTTGATTATGAGAAGTTGAGTGCGGAGGCAATCGCTAATTCAATCGAAGGTCAGCTGACTAATGCAGGTGTAGATTTACAGTTTTTTCGTGGCCAAGGATATGACGGTGTACCTGCAATCAGTGGACGTTTAGGTGGTGCCCAGGCAAAACAAAAAGAAGCACAAACAAACAATGTATGTGCACTGTGCCAGCCAGTTTGAATTTAGTGCTAAACCAGTATTGCACTGTATAGATGGTGAGAAATTGCTTTGCAGTTTTGTCTAAAATCCCTTTTTTCAGTGATTCTGCATTTCGTCTGCCTGCCTGAGCTATGAGATAACACATCTTTTACCAGACAGTAAAAAAGCTCAACTATGCTATGTGAAAATAGATGGGTCGAGCGCCACAACACAATATTTACATTCACTGAGCTTTTGGAACCTGTCAGATCCAGCCTGCAGCAGATCAGTGGAACGTTCACAGGGGACTCATCTGTCAAAGCCAAGCAGTTGTTCAATTCGATTGACAATGCAGAATTTATGTTGACTATGAAGCTGAGCGAGAAAATGTTCTCCAAAACAAATCATCTCTCCTAGTTCTTTCAGAAAGAAAATTGTGACTTTGTGAGCTGCCTCTGCTGCTGATGACATTAAGCAGGTGGAAGAGACGAGAGCTAACTCTGATTCAGAATTTGCAACCACTTTCCAAGAGGCCTCTGCCCAAGCAGTCCAATATGGGGTTCCGACCACCGAGGTCTAGTGGCCACAACAAGGATACCGTATAGTCCCATGAAAACTACTATCGATACTATCTTTTCATTGTCATGCTTGACTTCTATTCTACGCAAATGAAACAGCGCTTACCAAACAGAGACGTTATCTCCGACCTCTACTTCTTACTACCATTTAATGTTGACATTCTGAATAAGGGCTCCACTAACGCACTCTCTAACCAGTACTCTAATGAAGTGGAATAGCATCTGGAAGTTATGAAGTCAGAAATTGACACCTGAAAGGCAAAATGGAAATGTACAGTGCGGGTTGCACAAAATGCCCTTGACAGGGCTCCGGACTATCTATTTTCACCACCGTCCCAAAAAACAATTTTATCTTAAACTTTCCCTGAAGTAAATGTTAACCGTTCCAAAATCAAAATGTTGTTTCTATACTTTGGTATTATCATCTATACTTGTTAGCTATTAGAGGCATAAATAAATAGATTTGATTGGTCAAAGGGCTCCCAGGTGGAAAGACTTTACAATAATCCTATGGCATATTATCATTGCTAGCTCTATAGAAAAGTCACACTAAAAGATACAGGATTAATATGATTCAGAAAAAAAAATTCTGATTATATCTGAATTAAATTAACTTGCTTATTGTTTTATATCTATTTTATTTAGCCTAAACCATTTGCAATCAATAACATAGGCCCTATTTGTTTTCAAGGTACAAGTATGTCAGCAGTATACTTCAGTACAGATGTATCTGGTTACTTTCATCTCTGACAGAAGTTTGGTAAAAAAAAAAAAACTATTAACTACTAGCGATCAAACTAAAACTATCACAACAAAGACAGAAAAGCTAATTTGTGGGAGCAGATTACTGGACACTGAATGTTGCTGGTGAGAGCTGTGCTTTTATCACCGTATGCATTGTATGCGGTCATAGGAGTGAGACTTCAGTGCTTTCTGCCAGAAATGGTCTGTTATTAACCCAAGCTGGAAGCGCTCCTCAAGCGCCAGCACTTTTCTATCAGAAACCAAAGGCATCATGGACACAGCCTAAACTGCAGTTCAATGTTCAAACATTCATGTTCCTCTGTGTTTAGCTCTGTTACGTTAGATGTTAGCTATGTTACGTTAGCTGTTAGCTCTTTTAATTGTTAGCTCTGGTATGTTAGCTGTTATCTCCACTAACCAAACACACCGCAGAACTCCACTGCCGCCATTGTAACCTGTGTTGTGCTAGTTACTGGAAATTTGTACTTAGTTACGGTTGCTCGTTAACTCTTTAAAAAGTAATAATTTGTATTAAACTTGAAATTATCCCAAACTTTGGACACATTCTGTAATTTTCTCTGGCCTATTTTCACCCCTCACTATTTTCTCTCTCCGTTTTACAGTCACTTCTACGGTCTTCTTCACGTCATGTGACCACAGCATAAGCGTGTTGTGCAGGACACTGAGCTCTATATACTGTTTATGAAGCTTTGATGCAAAGAGTTTGCTTCACAGCTACTTCAAGCTGTGCAATAAGTTTGCTGCTGGTCCAGGTAACCCCTAGGCCTGAGGCCGGTAATACTAACAACTAAAGTAGAGTGTTTAGCAAACGTCCATTACCAGTTTAGTTACCAGTTTCCTCCAGAACCAAAATGTATGAATTTAGAATACCAGAGGCACCCTTTAAAAAGTATTCATTCGTTATGAAACATACTTAGGGCACAATACAGATTTAAATACCATTAGCAAACCCTGAACTAGCATGTGTGGTTCGCTGTAACCTTCTTCCTCACGCTAATGAAATAACTTTGAGAGGGCATAAGAAGGGGGGAGGGCTATACAAAACGGTGAGCTCCCAAACGGCACACAGAAATATAAACAGGAAAGAGTCACGTTTGAGCATAAACAGTAGAGTGACCAGGAGGCAAAAAAAAAATACACATTTGTTATCGGTAAAATGCACAATAGAGGAAAATAACAGTAACTAATAACAGCCCCATTTAAATTTTCAGTAACTGTAATTTAGTTACTCAAATGTGAATAATAACGCATTCATTACTATTTGCCACGCATGGTAGTGAAATTCCAGTAACGCGTTACTTTGTAACGCGTTAGTCCCAACACTGGTTGTAACGTAGTCAGTGCTTGGTTCAGCTTGTCGTTTACTAAGCACAGCATCCTATCTATGGCAGCATCGCTAGTTTTACAGCCATAAAAACCTGTTGTCCCGGGGAAGATCACTGTCCGTCCCAAACACATTTTCTGTCGTCCTCGGGACAACGGGATGCCGTTAGTCTCGAACCCTGGCTCTTGATACATTAAATGCAACAGGAATTTTTCCTCAAGCATTTTTAGACTCCTTCACATTTTGACCACACTTCCTGTTGTAACTGCCCATGTCGAGAGAAGTTTTTCCCATCTGGGACGGATTAAAGGTGGGGTAGGCAGTTTTCTGGAAAAGGCAATAAAACAAACAACTGAATTTGGATTTGAAGCTTGCCATGGACTCGCGGTTGCCTCTGGCTCTGGTCAAGCCAAGTAGTGATGGGTTGTTCGCGAACGAACAGCTTTTTTTGAACGGGTCTTTTCAGTGAACATAGGGAACCGCATCACCTCGGTAAAACAGCCGTTCTTTCGGCTCCCTGATTACATTTTTTTTTTTTTGTAGCACTACTCAAAGATTCTCTGCCTTGCTACCCAGAGTGTCAAGTGACAACCCCTGAACAGCCTCAGTAACTGACATGCCAACAACCAATCAAATGCATTGTGTAAGCCCAATCAATGTGACATTTTACACACGCCAATAGAGAGCCTAAGTCCGCCGCTTCCAGTTTACCGCCATGAGACCTTATTTCGGGAAAAATATGTATGGCAGTCAATCTTTTGATCTGGAATTAATTGTACCATGTAGGACACATATGATGTTTGCCTATTTAAAAGATAGTTTTGCACGTTGCAACTTTTTTTGACGTGCAAAAGAATCTTTTAAATTGACAACATCATATATTCATGGCACAATTTAGACAGGATCAAAAGATAAGTTCTCTCTCGTGGTTGACTTTTTTCTAAATAGGGTCACATGGTGGTCAACCGGAAGGGGAGGACTTAGGCTCTCTGTAAAGTAACACTTTCAACCAAATATAATTTTTCATAGCAAATCACATGATTGGTTAGCTGTCGAAAAAAAGTAATTCAAACCATGTCAACCTGAAAATACATGCATTTGTTTTTCATTCTTAAACAATTTCAGAACCATATAGCCAAAATTTATTGTAATTACGCCTATAATACAATTTGGCGCTGGAGTGATTATCTAGTCATTATTTGATATATCGATATATAGTTTTTTTTATCAGGTTGGCTATGTAATATGATAGTTAAGGGTCAGCAAATATAAACCAACACCAACTGCAATAACAGCTTCAATGTACCTTAACAGTGCTAGCATAGCAGGCACATATATATAACTGAACAAAGAGCCAAATGAACCGGCTCTTACTGGTGAACAGAGCCAAACGAACCGGCTCACCCAAGAGAGCCGAAATTCCCATCACTAAAGCCGAGCAACCTTGTTTTGTGCGCGTATGAAGCGTGTGTATATGCCCGTGCTCATCTGTTGGGAGGGGCTTAGGATAGGGAGACCTGCGGGAGGAGGGCTGTATTTTCAAATTCAGGCTTTTTTGCCTTTTCCAGAAAATTGCCTACCCCACCTTTAATCAGTGGTGATGAGCTATTCTCTGTTTCTTGGTTAACCCAATGCAGGGATATACTGGTTCTAAATAAATGATGGGTGAAAGGGTTCAGAGATGGTTGAAATACTGAGTTGAAATTATGCGAGTGCAGGAAGCATTGCTACTTGCTTTGCTTACTCAGTCTTCTGATGAGTTGAAAAGGTGAGGAGGTCATGACCTTCCAGGGGTTTTTACGACATGGACTGATTTGTCTTCACTGGAGCATGCAACCGGCATCTTGACAACCTTATGTTACCGGGCAGAGGGAAGGCAGTGGAGGGAGATAAATTAGCAGGGGTCGCACTGATGGTCAGTGACATTCTTCTGAATGTTGCCAACCTGGTCCCCACTTTTACTTCTGAGCCTACAAGGAGAAGAGATCCTGTAATGTATCCACAACTGTCTTTGTAATAAATTACTTTTTTACAAAGCTTAGATGGCTTAGATGTCAAACGCTAATAAAGGCCAAAACCTGAATGTTCACAAGTAAAAATCTAGGAATAAAGCCTATGCACAGAAAATAAATTATGTTTTATTCAAAATGCTCTCTGAGAGTCAAAATCCACCTTGAACATGCCTCTGAAGGAGTTCCCCTCAATTCGCAAAAGAGGAAAACCAATAGGCCTACTAATTAATTACACAACTTAACCAACAGGATTTTGTTGGTTTTGTAAGATCTTATAAAACAAAGCCATGTGAAAAACTGTAATCCATGTTCTTAGTGGCGGCTGGTGAAAAATATTCTAGGTGGGGCTGTGCCATATGCAGTCAGCTTCACCAATACAATTTAACATTAACTGCAGGATACCAGTGTTCTGTGAAATAGTAAGTATTTATTAAATGGAAGGATTAAAAATGGAAGGCATTCCTACACATTCAAATCTAATGTTAAAGTCAACTATATGCAAAACAAATGGGGTCAGGGGAACTTTGTGTGAGTCTAGCATCTTATTTGTAAAGGAATTTAGCCATTCTGTCATTCTGAGTGGCAAACCTATCAGTTACTTATTTATTGAAATCAGGGATGTTTTTGATTAGTTTTTTCTCCATGGAGAGCATAGCCAGAGCATTCAGGTGATCCTGTGTCATGGTGTTCGTCAGGTAGGTCTTGATCCTCTTTAAAGTAGAGAAGCACTTCTCTGACTCTGTGCTTGTCATGGGTGTGGTGAAAAGGATTTTAGGAAGACTAACCGCCCCGCAGAATTTAACACAAAATGCCTCACAGCAAGAAGGTCCTTGGTTCAAACCCTACCCGACCCAAGGGCCCTTCTGTGTGGAATAGAACAGTGGATGGTTTAGTCCCGCCAAGCATGGAAGACCGAAGTTGTAGCAGATCTTCCCAGGTCTAGTTGAGTTTGTGTAACGAGGGAGGGTGTGGGCTAAGGAGATCAACACCCTATATCAAGGTGTGCATAATTATTAGGCAGATTCTTCTCCTCAGGAAAAATGGGCTAAAAAAGAGATTTAACTGACTCTGAAAAGTCAAAGATTGTAAAAAGTCTTTCAGAGGGATGCAGCACTCTTGAAACGTGTCGAGAAGAAAAGACGCAAATTAACCGCCAAAGATTTGAGAAGAATCAAAGATGAAGCTACCAGGAACCCATTATCCTCCAGTGCTGCCATATTTCACAACTGCAACCTACCTGGAGTGTCAAGAAGTACGAGGTGTTCAGTTCTCAGAGACATGGCCAAGGTAAGAAAGGCTGAAACCCGACCACCTCTAAACAAGACACATAAGTTGAAACGTCAAGAATGGGCCAAGAAATATCTGAAGACAGATTTTTCAAAGGTTTTGTGGACTGATGAGATGAGAGTGACTCTTGACGGTCCAGATGGATGGGCCCGTGGTTGGATCAGTAACGGACACAGAGCTCCACTTTGACTCGGACGCCAGCAAGGTGGAGGTGGGGTACTGGTATGGGCAGGTATTATTAAAGATGAGCTAGTTGGACCTTTTCGGGTTGAAAATGGACTCAAAATCAACTCTCAGACCTACTGCCAATTTTTAGAAGACACTTTCTTCAAGCAGTGGTACAGGAAAAAGTCTGCATCTTTCAAGAAGACTTTGATTTTTATGCAAGACAACGCTCCATCACATGCATCAAAGTACTCCACTGCGTGGCTGGCCAGTAAAGGCCTTAAAGATGAAAAGCTAATGACATGGCCCCCTTCTTCACCTGACTTAAACCCTATTGAGAACCTTTGGGCCCTTCTTAAGCAGGAAATTTACAGTGAAGGTAAACAGTACACCTCTCTGAACAGTGTCTGGGAGGCTGTGGTTGTGGCTGCACAAAAAGTTGATTCTGACCAGATCAAGAAATTGACTGACTCCGTGAATGGAAGGCTTGTGACTTATCGAAAAGAAGGGTGGCTATATTGGTCACTGAGGTTTTTTTGGGAAATTTCAGAAATGATTATTTGTAAATTTTGAGTTTGTTTATTATTCTCACTTTAACAGGTGAAAATAAACAAGTGTGATGGGAAAATCTTTGTTTTTCATTTAGTTGCATAATGATTCTGCACACTTATAGTTGCCTAATAATGGTGTACATATAGATATTCTCTTAAGAAAGCCCAAACTTCACTTTTACTACTTAAATGTTCAGGTTTGAGGGTTTGTTAACATTTTGGATTGACCGAGAGCACTGTAGTTGTACAATAACAAAATCAATCCTCAAAAATACAACTTGCCAAATAATTGTGCACACAGTGTGTATATCATCCTCATCATCATCGTCATCCGCTTTGTCCGGGGTCGAGTCGCGGAGGTAGCAGTTCAAGCAGGGCATCCCAAACTTCCCTTTCCCGGGCCACAGTGTGTATATATATATATATATATTATCTAGAATAATTAATGACGATGTAATTCAGTCTGGCTAAACTGAATGATGAAGTTAGCACCGCTCTGAAGTAAGTGTCACTGCTTCCAAAGCGAGAGCAGGCACTATGGCACATACCTTTTGTTTTTTCTAATGCTATCGAATCAATAATATAATTTATATTTACCGTTACCTTGGCATAAACTGCATGATTTTAGCTAGATTTGGAGCCTTCACAAGGTTCTGTTAGCTTGTTCAAATTATACTGTAATGGCCTGGCATACACAGACTCAGAGCAGCGAAAAATAAACATCAAATGAGAAAGATGCATGAAGGCAGGGTGAATTTGTTACTCAATTAAAGGAATCGTTAAAAAGGAAAACAGCCAATGCCTTGAGACGGCAACTTTGATCTAGGTTGTCCGCCAGAAGAGAGCCAGCTATTCCGTCTCATCTTAATTAATCAGGGCATAATGAACAAAGATTTCGTATACATTTTCGTCATCAATATTTTTTCATTTACATTGGCGTTACCATTTAGTCATGAAAAAAAAGGTTGTCAACGAATACTTAGTTCAAATTTTTGTTGACATAATTAACACTGTCTGAAATTAAACATAAAATGAACTTTTCAGAGATCCTCGTTTATAGAGACTCTGACAGACGTGGTTCCATCTTATATCGTAAAAGCACCGACTGATCCTTCAATCCCATTCCACTCAAGAGGAGTCTGCTTACATCCCAGTTTAGTCGCATTCGCAACATCTGTAGTTGTTATGTAGATTTTCAGCCCAGGATTGTGACCTAGAGAAAAGTTTTTAAAAGATACAGTATTTATATGATTGGGTTGCACAGGCACGCAGCCGCTTTAAAGTGTTTCATAAGCAGAAAATTTTTAACCAAACTAGGTTCAGAACATCTGAGTCTAGAATCAACTGTATATAATCCAATATTTACCCCTTGGCAGGGAATTTGAATCTATCATTCTAAAACACCTTCCACCACCGACCTAGCCTAAGACTATTTCTCATGGCAATTACAGATGTGGTTATTGCCCACAATGTAACGTCACCCACAAAGCTTTTAATCACCCACGAACAGGAAATCCTTTCAACATCAATGGTTTGATAACATGTTTGCCCATGTGGCCTGGCCTGCGTAGGAAAAACTACCAGACCACTTAAAACAAGAATTTCTGAGCATAGATCCACCATTCAAAACCATGATATTAAAAGCCCAGTAGCAGTGCATTTTACACAAGCATCTCATAACGTTTCTTCTTTAATTTACCTTGGCATTGAACCTTGACTAATTTACCTTGGCTAAACGTCCCCGTCGTGGAGGTAAAAGAGAAGCATTTTGGATCTACGCTTTTGCCATGTTGGCTCCAAAAGGGCTAAATGAGGACTTTGATTTGCGTCCTTTTGTGTAGTGACTACTGTGTAGACTCGTTCTTTAAATCCATTTATGTCGATTGCTAAGGCATCGTTCCCTATCTTTCAATATGACCACCACAAAACGTTCATGAAACCCAGTATAAATTCCCCCATGTGGCAAAATGTAACATTATGACACATTACAATTAGTTGTAGAAAATCAAAAATCAAATTAAGAATTGGGTTCCTTGTTTAGTCTGTTATATCCCTCATAATTGTCCTTACTCAGAACCAGGTAATGCCAGTAGTGTTTTTTTCCAGAGTGAAAAATATTGAAAACTATTTTTTTTATAAAGTCATAGATGTTATCTTTGTGTACTTAACAGATAGCTAGCAGAGTTATTTAGATAATTATTGACAATGATTCTGTTGAAATTCCAAGGCTCAGATAAACCAATTGAGGTATGTGAGATATGATAAAAAACAATCTAGCAAGCAGTATATTTTTTTTTAGAACGGAAAAAAACTAAGTATTTCAAACAAAAAAGGCAAACAGAAAAAAATAACATTTTAAAATGTTTTTGGAATGAATTTATAAATGCGTGTCTTCCTGTTTAGAGCATGATCAACTCCCAACAATTTTCTATGTTAGATTAATACATACTTAGCAGTGCGGTTCGTTTCTCAGGCCAAAATTTGTTGTATATCATTATTCTCAAGTACTTTTTTAACAAATAGTACTTTCAAAAATTAGGAAATTAACATTCCATCTGAATGTCACATAAGAAAAACAAAAAGAAAGCTACGATTAACCGTCTGTCTGGCTGCCGGATAACTCGGTATGGCCTGACAACCAAGATCCTCATTTGCTGCCACCAGCAATATCTGTTCCCACTGCGTTCTGAAAGCTGAGTGGACCCAGAGCATTAGTGTGCCTATGAGAGATTAGAGGGGTTACCACTGAGAGAGCAGGTGACAGAGAAAGAGAGAGGGGGAAAGGGTAGGGAGGTGAATAAAAAAAAGAAAAGCAGAGAAAGGACATGAAATGAAATGCCTAAAATACTGGGAAAGACATTATTTTGTTGTTAAAGGCATTTTCAACAGCAATCTGTCAGTAAAAGTCTATTACAAACTAATCAAGGAAAATAGTAATACAGACAGAATGGAACACAATGATATTGATCAAATGTGCTACACAGAGGCTACATTTGGTAAGCCACATCAAAAAGAAAAGTAACAAAGACTCATAAGGTAGGCCATATTCTAGTAACAAAGACTCATAAGGTAGGCCATATTCTAGTAACAAAGACTCATAAGGTAGGCCATATTCTAGTAGCAAAGACTCATAAGGTAGACTACATATTCTAGTAGCAAAGACATAAAATAGGCCATATTCTAGTAGCAAAGACATAAAATAGGCCATATTCTAGTAGCATATTCTAGTACTCAAAAGGTAGGCCCTATTCTAGTGGCAAAGACTCACACGATAGGCCATATTCTTGTAGCAAAGACTCATAAGGTAGGCCATATTCTAATGTGAGGCTTTGGGCATATGGACAGGCAGACTTTTGGAACAAAAAAGAACGTTAGTGATTTCCAGTCGAGCGAGAGAACTAGGGACAACTGAGGGAGGGAGTGAGCAAGACAGTAAGAAGATATCATATATCCTAATTATATCCATTAGAACTTTATCCAAACAATTTTATTATTTGATTAAATTATAATGATGTACAATTGCAGAGGATGATATATTGTGTTTTATTTGGAACACACACACACCATGTGACGTGAGTGCCCTCTGGACAACATGCTTCCAGTCCTTGTGGCAGAGTATGTCAGGGTGCAGCAGGGCGAAGTGTGAATTTGTCTTGGATGGTTCAGTGGGCAGGTTGGCAAGGTGGATTTTGACAGTCTGCCAATACCCACATCTACAGCAAGTGAGAGCATGGCTAAACAATACCTTTACTGACATTGTCTGCTTGGGGTAAACAGGACAGTCACGTACCTGCACAGTGATAACTACACATCAGTTAATCCACATAGAAATTTGTTACATTAATACACCAAGGTTTGATTGTGTGTTTGAGAATACAACCACAATATATACACACGCACACACACTCAAACAATAAAATATACTCTAGTTTAATGTAGATGCTGGCAGGATACACTAGTCTGACAAGTGTGTATCAGCTGCCTTGATGTACCAGTCAGTTCTAGCCTTTTTAATATGGCTGTCTATTCTAACACACTCATCACAACCCTAAACTACACACAGTGTCAGTGCTTGAGCTTGGGTTACTAACCAGCTAATGCATAGTTATTACCTTGAGGTTTGTGTTGATGTCACTATTCATTCAGGATGAAGATGGCCCTCTAGAGAGGAATAACTGGTTTGTCTAAATCATGAACAAATTGATGATTGATGAACAGACAGGCCCGGACTGGCCATTGGGCAGTTTGGGCAAATGCCAGAAGGGCTGGTCCGATTTGTGACTGTTCTGGGCCAGTCTGCCTTGTTGAAAAAAATGATTAAGGTAATCATTCAAATTTTCCGAATCATAGCCCCACTCGCAATGGTTTGGGCTGGGCCAATTTCATAGGGCCAGTGATTTTGGTTGCTCTAAGTTGGGATGCAGCCCCTACCATAGTGGACCGGCCCACGTCAAGAGCACATATTGATGCCCACCTATGTATTATTACTTTTTAGAAATGCTGGTAAAAGGATATGTGTGGAAAATTGGGGGGAATAGCCAAAAAGTGTGTACAGTGCATATATTAGAGCTGTCATTTTGGTAACGTTAGTGGTAGCCAGTGGTGACTCGCTTATTTGAAAGCTGACACAGACCCAGATCAATGCCTATAAGTTAACCAACTGGTCTCTAGCTAGCTGTCGTCCTATATTTAACTCAGCAACAACGCACTGGGTGAACAAACTAATTGGAACTTAATAGAATTTCACTTAAATTACGAGACTTAACTTACAAGAAAAGGGTTCATGTCTACACACTTACGTTGTGTTCTATCTATTCTTCATATTATTTGAATGTACTGTAGTCTAGCTGAAATGACAAATCGTCACAAGACTCGTGCTGCATCTTAAATCGCATACTACTACTTTTTTCTTTTAGTAGGTACAGCAGCTGCCCTTACAAAGTATGTACTATTACTTAGAGTTGTCATGGCCCAGCGGTCCCTGTCTCCACCAGAGGGCGCAGAGGTCCCTGAGGCATGATCCAAACACAGACCGGCACTATGGACAGCTACGGGCTGAGACCTGCATGGAGCGATTATTGTTTAATTGTTTTCACGTGTTGTCATTTATCCTGTTACCCAGTCACTATATAATTTCCTGCCCCTGCATTGCTTTTTTGTTCTGACATTGCACTCCTTGTTGTAGCCGGTTACGTTTCGTTTTGTGAATTAAAGCACGCCACCGAGCATTATCCCTGCCCTCTGAGTTCTTGGTTTTCTTTAGTGTAAGTCTGTGTGTGGGTTTCAGCCTGTGTCTGTGTCTGGGTACCTTGACAGAATGTCAGAACCAACAGCAGACCCAGCGGATGTGTCTGTGCTCCGGGGCGCGGTTCGTCTCCAGGCCATTGCCGTCGGGCGGCAGCATGAGGAGTTGCAGGCCTTGGGTGCACATATTCAAGTGCTCGCCCAAACAGTGGAACGACTCTCAGTGTCCCAGCAGGCGGTCCAGGCACCCATAGAGGCGGCGCGTCCACTTGCTGCTTCGTCGAGGGGGCCTCCCTCAGGCTTCTCGCCTCCCAGTGCTGTGGACTCGCCTGAACGGGAGGTGAGCCTCCCTGCCCCAGAGAGACATGATGGCCACCTGGGCGGCTTCTGGAGCTTTCTTCTTCAGTGTAACAACATCTTCTGGTGCCAGCTCATGGCATTCAGGAGCGAGGCCACCCGAGTATCCTACATTTTGGCACTGCTCACGGGCAGGGCCCTTGCCTGGGCCACTGCCGTGGCGGAGAACCAGTCGTCCATCCTGCAGGACTCCCAAGGCTTTATGGAGGCGTTCCGGCTGATCTTTGATCACCGCTGCAGTGGTCCCGAGGCGACGGCACACCTGTTCGACATTCGCCAAGGATCCTGTAGTGTGGTGGACTATGCGATCGAGTTCCAATCGTTGTGGTGGAGAGCAGGTGGCCGGCTTACGCTCTTGTCCCCTCGTTCTACCGTAGGTTGAACGAGAAGATCAAGGACGAGTTGGCGGTCAGAGAAGACATCGAGGACCTGGAGACGTTGGTCACGGTGTCGATGCACATCCAGGAACGGCGTCGACAACGTCTGCCTCCCTCTGACCGTACACCCTCCAGGGATCCCGAGCAGCTGCCCGTCCACGACATCGCAGAGCCCATGGAGGTGGGACGTTCCCAAGTGTCTACGGCAGAGAGGGACCGACGAATGAAGGAGCGTCGCTGCCTATACTGCGGGGACCAGGGCCACTTCCGGGACCGTTGCTGAGCGACACGGGTGAGTGCTAACATATTCACTACTGTATTCTCCTCTCGCTTGGTGTTGTCTGTGTCTGTGTCTTGGGCAGAGGATAAGCTGGTTCCGGTGAGCGCCTTCGTGGATTCCGGAGCTGCGGAGAGCTTTGTGGACAAGATGTGGGCTAGGCGTCACAACGTACCTCTGCAGCAGTTGGAGTGGTCCGGTGGTGGCACTGGACGGACGAGGGCTGGGTACTGGAGCAGTGGAATTCATCACCAGTCCAATCCAGTTGCATGCCACGTTCCAGCACCGGGAGACCATCCAGCTCCACGTGATCCATTCACCCAGTCTACCCATGGTCGTCGGCTACCCCTGGTTGGCCCAGCATAACCCACGGATCTGCTGGTCCTCAGGGACTCTATTGGGCTGGGGAGACCAGTGCAACGCAGCCTGCCTTCTCCGTCCTGCTGCTTCGGAGCCCCCGCTGGACATTCCCGTGGCGGACCTGTCCCTAGTGCCCACCCCATACCACAACCTGAGCGCAGTCTTCAGCAAGGCCCGCAGCAGCGTGCTTCCACCTCACCGGGACTTCGACTGCACCATAGAGTTCCTTCCTGGGACCACGCCTCCTCGGGGTTGTACCTTCGCCTTGTCTGCCCGAGAACACCAGGCCATGAAGTCCTACATTAAGGAGGCGTTGGCTGCAGGCTTCATCCGCCCATTCACCTCCCCCGCAGGCGCGGGATTCTTCTTCGTTAGAAAGAAGGGAGGTGATCTCCGGCCGTGTGTGGATTACCGGGGGCTCAACCAGATCACCGTGAAGAACAGGTACCCCCTCCCGCTACAGGGGGCCACCTGGTTCACTAAACTGGACCTGCATAGCGCCTACAACCTGGTGCGCATACGGCAAGGCGACGAGTGGAAGACCGCCTTTAACACCCCCAACGGACACTACGAGTACCTTGTCATGCCGTTCGGCCTCATCAACACCCTGGCGGGCTTCCAGGCCCTCATCAACTCCATCCTCCAAGACTTCCTGGGTCAGTTCGTCTATGTCTACCTGGACTACATCCTGATCTTCTCGGGCTCGGTGGTGGAGCATGTGGAGCACGTCCGAACCATCCTGCGGCGCCTCCTCCAGCACAGGCTGTTCGCTAAGCCAGCCAAGTGTGAGTTCCACGTCCGACGCATCTCGTTCCTGGGCTACTGGTCTCCGAGGGGCGGCGCTGCCACCAGTCCTGGAGGAAGGCCCGTGCCGCTCTGCTCAGGGCTCGTGGGACAGTGGAACAGCAGGCCAACCACCGCCGCAGGAGAGGCCCCCGCTACCGGGTGAGGCAGTGGGTCTGGCTGTATACCCGGGACCTGCCCCTCCGAGGAATGCCCCCCAAGCTCCCACCACGCTTCGTCAGACCCTACCAGGTGGCCCAGAGGATCAACCCTGTCACCTTTAGGCTTCGGCTTCCGGGCTCCCTCCGCGTACATCCGGTTTTCCACACTTCCCAGCTCAAGCCCGTGTGATCAGCCCTCTCTGTCCCCGGGAGGCCCCTGCTCCGACACCTCGGTTCGTCGGCGGGAAACCTGCCATCACAGCAAGAGCCATCCTGGATTTTTGTCTGGTCCGAGGTCGCCACCAGTACTTGGGGGACTGGGAGGGTTATGGGCCGGAGGAGCGTTCTTGGGTGCCTGCGGCCGATATCCTGGACAGGGGTCTTATCTCTGACTTCCTCTCTTCCTCTTCCAAGGTTCCTGGTAGGCGCGTCCAGGGCCGCGCGTCGGGAGGGGTTCCTGTCATGTCATTGAACCTTCATTAGGCGGGGTCAACCCCCCCCCCCCCTTCAATTCGCACGCTGACTCCGAGCCAAGCAATAACTGAGGAAGGTTTGGAAAACTGAAAAAGGTTTGGCTGTTTGGGATATTGAGGGGTTAGGTTTATAAAAAAATATTTTTTTGATCAAAGCAGCAGGCAGGCACTCAGCCAGCATCTTTCCAATGCTTCCTTTCTTTGACTCAAAGATGGTGACAAAGCGTGGGGTGTAACATTTCAAGGCATCAAAAAAGTCACTGCAGGTTTTTGATAGCAAACTTAAACTCAGAAAACACCTACAATAGAGGACAAAAAGAAAAACGCACGAAAAAGTACATACTAGTGGAAAACACTAGTCCATTGTCTATCCATTGTAGCGCGGGCACTATCTGGGCAGCACAAAAGAGGCAGGAGACGGCGTTGCAATGGACAAAAACTAAGGCTTTATTCAAACAAAAATGTTACCAATGGGAAAAGGATTAAGTCCGTTGGTGTTCACCCCACGTCTTGGGGTCCTGGAACAGGGATCCAGGAAGCAGCGGGTCCCGGTTCCGTCTATGGGGCCTCCTGGTTGCTTTCTGTGGTGAAGTCACAAAACACGGGGGTTAATGTCCAGCTTACCTTCTCCTCTTTCTTCCCTATGGCAGAGCCGTTTTGTAGGGAAGGCCACTCGTTGTCTGTGATGCACTGCAGCTGCGTGGCTAGATTGGGGAACGTGCTGTGTTTCCCGGAGCTGTCCTTGGTGCTTCCCCATGCATTCTGAGCGGGGAGACTCGATGTCTCTGGTTGATGCGGGCCAGGAACGGGGCCCCTGCACCACACCATTTAATAAACTCACTTGCCTCTGCCAAAAGAGCTAGCCACCGCTCCCTCACTGTTTGCACTGGAGGTCCCACCCCCACAATTTCATACCTGTGCAATGGGAATGTTTGGTCCATCTTTGCTGCGATGACAGTCCCATTGGGTTTATTTTTTCAGATTGTTCATCCTGCTCTCCTCCATTTTGTGCGGTAGTTCCCCATTTTAAACATCAAAGTTTTTCCAGCCACGACATCCACTTGCAGAGCCTAGTTCAGTGAGGCAGAGGTGTTGCTTACGAGTGCAGATGCCACAGAATGGAATTGCTAGTCCACGGAATATTCTTTAAAGTTGAAGTTAAAGTAAATGGTTGCAGCAAGTTTATCAAGGATATCATGCGTCTTGTCCTACGATACATTAAAGTATGTTCCGTTTTTTAGATGTGCAAGATTTCCTGATATTCCAACCTGTTGGGTCAAGCTCATAAGCACACAAATGCTCTAATTTTAAGAACTAACGATGTTACGTTAATTGCTATGCAACTATGTACTAACGTAACGTCTGTATCGTACAGCTAGCTACAATACAATAGCTAAACAGATCTATCTAGGGTTAGGCAATGAGCCATAACAAGTCAAGCGAAAATGCATGGGCCTGACAAAAATAGGCTGTCTGTATTTAGCTAAAACTTAAGGGGTCCTTCGTTACCTTTTCCAAAAATGACTAGCTTGTGATGTTACAACATGAACTAGTACAATGGTTTCCCAGCAGTCCTTGCTGTTGTATGTGTCGTAGTTGTTCTAAAAATTAGGCATGGGAAGAAAAATATGGCATTTCCATGACTGCATCCAGCTAGCCAAGACTATTGTCACACCAACTATGGTTGAAGCCTCGCATGTACACTTTGTTTTTTTCACCAGACTGTTGTTCTATCTTAGTTTTTCACAATTGCTAACGCACATTTCTTGAAACCTTCACCCATTTTCTAAAAACTTTAAACATAATTCAAAATATTCACACTGCATTCACATAACCCTTGACTCTTCTGGCAAAAATCAAACAATTCTTTCAGGTCATACACACAGCGAGTCAAAATCTAAAAACTAAAGAGCATTCATTAGACACTACATCAGAACACAGCGTCCAGGACTTGTAGTTTCAGATTTTCTTTTTATTGTATGTTGTGAACACATTTTGCATAAACAAAAGTATAATGGTAATCACAATTAAGCACAGTGAATTTATTGTATACTGTAAGTACTGCTAGTAACATAGTATTAAATGTCTGTATATTCAGCACTTGCAAAAATACAGTTAGCCCAAAGAACAAAGAAAACAACAGTAAATGAATAGCACAGTATAGTACACCCCGAAATGTTTTGCAACTGCAAAATCCAAGTCAAGGAGAGATTCAGTCTTTCATGTCTATATGCTGGGTCTGGCTAGAGGACTTCGTCCACATCACATACAACGTTGTGCCTTGCCAGGAAAAAAACCTCTGGCGGGCCGGATATAGTCTTGACAACACTCCACACTTATGTCATCACAGGCCAAGTTCATTGCATCCATCCATCCATCCAGTTTTTTTACAATCCCTAACACAATTCACACATGTATTTGCATTGAGACTGGTGGCCTACAGTTACTGCGAGACAAAGCAACAGTAATACTGGAAGAAGTGTGAAATGCATTATTTTTTGTGACGTAGTTTGTTGAAAACTCTTGATAATGGAAGCCACGGTTGACTGTCTGATATTACAGTAGGTTGGACTCTTTCACTAGCCTCTCTCAGTGTTATACCATGGTTTACTGTATTACATGGTCAATGTTGGTGGCTCTTACAGTATTACATCAGGGACAACAGCTCTTACTATCCATTGACACCACCACACATTCTTACTCCTCTCCCCTACTTCTCCTTCTCCATTGTCCTGTTCCAACTTCTGCTCTGCCTGGTCCAGCTGCTCCTCTCCCTGGTCCTCTCCCTCATCCCACTATTCCTCTCCCTTGTCCAGACCTTATTTTTCCATCACCTCTTCTTTGTGTTGTTCTGTATCCACATTGTCCAAAAAGTCCGCTTTTTACTGTGTATGTCCGTGTTATTGAAATAACTTTAGTAACCTGTCTATGTATTTGATTGCCATTTGGTCTCAGATGTGGTTGGTTTACTTTACACAACTTACTGTAAAGCAGCTATTTTCCAATGTTATGTTCATTCCAAAATGCTAATCAGATGATTCAATATAACTTTTGAGCTGCTGTTGTTGTTTCAGAAGCACAGGATTTATACTGTATTTAAGGTTTTGAACATGCTTGAACAACGTGCTTTAATTTCTGGCACTCTGTGTGAAATCGTTTGTAAGTAAGTCAAGAAAGATCCATCATTTTGGTATTGGGTAAACTTGTATATAAAGAATATTTAAGCATTTTAGAAACGTGTTAATTGATTGTATATCATGTGAAAACAACGCGGATCGTGCTAATGGTATAGTCCACAAAGATGGATGCTGTGCTTATTGTGTTTCGAGTATTCTAAATGTGACTACAGATTGGACAAAAGTATGCTAGCGATTGTAAAAAACTGTAATCTATTACAGAAATTACGGTTCTTGGACTTGTTCTTCGTCATCCTCATACTCTTCCTCCTTGTCCACTACCTCTTACAAATAATCTTCCTCTCAGGTTGTTCCCATCCGTTGTTGGTATCATCATTCAATGGTATTCATTGTTGGTAACATTGAACTGGCTTATATTCTGTACAATTGGTTTGCTCACATCATTTGAAACAAGTGTGAAGACTTCTGAGTCGTTCTGTGTCAACGATGACAACTGTGCTGAAGTTGTGTTTAACTTTTTCTGCCAGTGTTTACCATTTTGCCACACTAGTGCATCACAGCGCGAATTGTGTTTTAGAGAGTGAGAATGTGTTTAGAGTTTTACAAAAAGAGTGGATGAGTTTTGTAACTACCTAAACTTGTTAAAGGTTTTGCCAGAACGGTTAATGATTTGACAAATGGTTTAAGGCCACTGATAATTTGGTTCAGAGAATGGGATTTAGTGTTTTAGCAATAGTAAAAAACTGTAATATCAGGTTGATCTGGTCTAAGCTCTTTAACTCGTATTTTCTCCAAAGTTCTCCTCTCGAATGGGTTTTGATGAAGATATAATATCGAATTAGGGGGCGCCTGAGATTGTACGTGTTGCCTATCCGCTTTCGTCATTGTCTTCTTCTCTCTGGATTCAATGGCAGATCGCAAACCAACTTTCTCTACATCAGGCGGGCTCTGCTTGGGGCGATACATTAATTGCCCTTCTGGCAGCAGATTCGAGGACGCTGATTGGCTAAATTTATGTTGCTAATGTTGCTATGTGCATTTTTTTCTGTCAGCTATTGGCTGTGCTGCTGCACTGAATGGAAGAGATGTTAAGAGAGAGGGGATGAACCATAGACATATTTACATGTCGATGGGATGATCAGTCAGCTAATTTCACCCCAAATATAATGATTTATATTTTATATATTACACATTATTGTGCATTTTAAACATATACATGTTTAAAATAAGTAATTATTGTTAATTTTAAAATAAATAAAAAAACATATTTCCACCATGGAGAGTGGCGTCCTAATGTTTGTAAAATTGTGGTCTGTTTGTCCAACTGTTCAGAACCAAAATGTATTAGTTTTAATATGTGCATGGGTCTGTTGTTGCTAAACATGTCAAAGGAAGTATCAAACCTACAATACTCAAGTTTATGTAAAATCAAATATATTTAATATTTTAATAATGTAATTTGTTCAAATATTAACAATTGCAAATTCAAATGATGGAGTTGGACAAACATCATTTTATTCATAAATTGGGGCAGTATAATTTTACTTTCAGGTTGATCTTGTCAAGCTAAATCAATGTTGCAACACACTGAAAGCAGTTATCATCACTAAACTAGCATCAAGACTTTTCAGATATGGAGCCTAAGGGCGCAACCTGTGCAGGCTCTTTACAGGTGTTTTATACGTTACCCTGCCTCAGTACATATTAGTCATCATTATGTGCGGGTGGAGAACGGGCAATAGTTCGCACATATTGTAGGCCAACATTAAATCGGATGTTATTCAATTAACCCCAAATCCTCCAAATGTAAATTATAAATCCTTATTGCAATAAATGGTGAAATCTTCGGACGATAATGCTCACTTGACCTGGAACTATTTTGTACTACGAATACAATTACAGTTTGAGGCATCACCAAAATCACGAGGTTCAACTGAGACATCGAAAAATGTATAATATTATGCAGCATATTTGTGTGAGGTACTGCAGACTAATTAATATATACATTTTCCTCTCAAAACTGATAGTAGGACTCTTAACATCATTGATTTGTAGACTGTAGTATAACTAATAATAAATCTTTGTGTAAAGCACTTTTTTTCAAAGATTTTGCAAAACAATAAAAACTATTGCCAATACAGTGAAAAACAACTTTAAAATAAAACAACCAAACAATTGTCAAAAATAAATAAAAAGGTCCAGGTGCTTTCGAGATGCTTCCTATGTCAGATTACATCAAAGGACACCCGCTAAATTCCTAGCAGAAGGAATTCCTAGCATGAATTGCATAATTGAAGAAAAAGTTAGGGAATTTCCAATCACTCCCTGATAGTTCCTTATAATCTGTCAATTAGATGATAGACTGTGATAACGTCAACTTTACAAGCTTTCCATTCATTAGTTAAGTTTTCCTGAATTCTCATTTAAAGCACAGGTGTGGGAATTAATCCAGGGCAGATTTAGCAGGTTTTGCAGTGGCCAAACATATATGGATGAAAGTGTTCCAAGTACCCAATATTTCCAATAAAGCTTTCAGACAATTGAAAAACAATAATCTTGCCATAGTGTGTACATCTGCACCCTTTTCTCAGAATGATCCACAAGGACAGCCATATCAATGTACAGTTGACATTTAGTCTGTGACGATATGCCCAGTCTCGCTGCCAAACAGCATGACCTCTAACAAATCTGGGATGAGTGGGATCATTGGCAGGAGGCAACATGGTCCTCCAACAGTCCATCAATCCATCCCACTCTTCAAGTTCGTCCAAAGTCCACACTGCAACTGCATTTGACAGAAAAGACTGTGTGCTGACCCTGTGCTGACTATGTGTGCTGGGGGACTGACTGATGTGAGGTTTTGTATAGAATTAACCACATTGTTTTTTTATTAAACTGTATTATTGTAACAATTTTTGGAGGGGTTCATTTTCAAGGTTTTCTTTTCTTTTTGTGTGATTGTTTTATTAAAATACCTGCCTTTTCAACAGGGCAATGCTGCAAAAGGGACATTGTCTCAGTCAGTCAACCCTGTATAAATTAAATTTTATTTCTTTTTTTTTTAACTAATATTGTTTGGGATTATCATAAGAATAAGAATGTCTTTATTGTATAACTGGAGTAGGGTTCGATTAATCAACCGAAATGATAAAAAGATTAGTAACCAACGAATAGTCAAATTTACTTGGTAAGTTGGTGACATATTTTTTATTATTTTGAGGAAAGGAAGTGTTTCTACTCCAGGGATGCATTCAAAGCTTGCAGGAGCCTTGCCACATACAATTATTTGAATTCCAGAAAAATTAGGAGCATTAGTTAAAAAAAAAGTATGTTCAGCACCAGGTGTTAAATCCCTGTCAAATATCCCTGCAAAACATGTGGTTGTTTGTGTGTGTGCTGAACAGGTGAGTAGTTTTACCAGTAAATAACAGCCAACAGTTATCTTAGTTACATTAGCACTTGGGGTATGACTAGCATGACAGTAACAGAAAAAAGATTGGAAGAAACAAGCAGGGAGTGGAGAAATTAGCTAAAAATGAGTAAGAGGAAAAGATTTTTATTTTAACAGAAGGTGCAATTCAGCAATGCTCACTGAAGAGGGACTCATCGAGTCTTTTGACACAGGAAAATGCCCACTCAGTGTGCTTGACTGGTGCCAGCCAGTTACTCAATCTTTGGGGGGCATAAAGTTGGTGTGCCTTTCCCTAATTCATCCTTTTATAATTCCATATCCCACCAACTGTAAGCTTTCCGTCCATGTAAAGATGAATGCACTATAGGGACTGAACGGGGGATAGGTTTGGGTGCAGGTGGATGGTGTTGTAAATAGAGTATGTATTTGCAGGGGGTTGGAGGGGAACTTGAGGTGTGGTGTAGGAGATAGCTCAGCTCAATGCATACTAAACACACACCCCCATGACAACCCCCTGTGGCAGCAGTGAAAGGAGGGGGAGATTAAAGAGCAGGGGAGATGGTACAGACCTTGTCTCATCAAAACCCTAAGCTTAGTCTGTCAGATAACTGAACCCAATGTGAGAGAGACTTATACTAAAGTCAATTAAAGACAGAGTAGAAAATAAATAAAAGCAGGGGAAAAAAAATATTTTGGTAAGGCAGCCTTTAATACAATGGCTACAATAATAACAATATTCAAAAGATACTTCAGCAATCGGTTTGCATGTTTTATCTGAGAGAGCTGTACAAATTAGATTTGAATTATTGTTGTTTTGATTCGATAAATGGATAATCACTGAACCATCTTAAAAAACAGTATCACTCAGTGTTTATTAGAGCTGGGACGCCAGTCAGTTTGTAAAGCATCAATGCATTTTTCTCTTATGGGTATGATGCACCGATGCATCAATGCAAAAAAAAAAAAAATCTTTGGATTTAATGATATTGTAAATATGGATGTCACGATACCACAAATGTAGTAGTCGATACCAATACCAGTGAAATTCCATGATTCTCGATACCCAATTCGAAACCATGGTAAAAAAAATAAAATAAATTTAAATCCCATAGCCTTCAAGCAAAAAAAAATTAAGAATCAAAAGAACAGTGGAAATTCAATTATTTAAAACAAGCAAAATTGTTTTTAATTACAAACAATGTTTTATATTTTAATGATGGGTCAAAAAGATTAAGCCTGTTACTTTAAAATGTGCAGCGTGGTGCATGTATGTTTATTTTCGTTTTCAACTAATGTGGTGGTTCTTGTGCAAACAAGTGAATGAGTTATAAAAGCTTAGAAGGAAATAAAGAACCAACGTAGACTAGGTTGGCGCTGGTTAAACTGGCGAATTATCCCGGAGTTCTCCCGGCTAAAGTCTGGAGGACGCGTGACGGGAAAGTAACACCAGGCATATTTAAAATAAACAACCATTAACTTTACAAAAAAGAGGCCTGTTTATATAATTATAAAAAGAAACAAATGCGCACATTTTATAGCGCGTCTAAGCGAGATCACAAGGATAGTAAAATATTTCCCTGCTGCATTAGAGTGTACTACAGCTAATTCTAAGGAAAAGTTTGCTTTCTCTTGGTATCTAGGAGAGGACAGCATACCTCAAGAGAAAGCGAACTTTTCTTGTTTGTTTTGTTTCTCTTTGGACAAGGCTGCGATTGCCTATAGGCCTACTTGTTCATTTCTGATTTTTGATTTGAGTTTGTGGTAGCTAACAGCAAGGGAGGCAAAACCATTGTGGATTGAGCCAAATATTACAGTATTTACTCTGGGTTCTTTTAACCTTGGAGAATAGCTAAAAAAAATGGGCTTCACAGTGCCCGGGAATGAACAACCAATTGCTGGTGTTTGTTCGCTTACATAACTGCAGCCGGTACCTTCAGTACTGTAGAAAACGAGTACCGTCACGTTCTTAGAATTTTGGCATCGACTTGGTACCGAAGTATCGGTTCTCGTGACATCCCTGATTGTAACCTACTTTCAATCTTCATATATATATATATATATGTGTGTATATAGTTGATTATGACGCTGTTGAATTAAACTTTGGTGTCAAGCGCACTGTTTTTCTGGCTACTTCAATGCTGAAAATGCACCATGTATAGGCGAAGTGTGGTTCGCCTCAATAATAAAAATTTTCTGCCACAATAATATATTCTACTACCAATGTGAACCAAAAACTGTCGTTGACAAATCCGACAGGCTACGTTATATGAAGTGAGATGGGATGCCAAATGTCACTAAGTTGTGAGTTGTCAAAAAAATTTCCGGGAGAAGGTATGCTTATAAATAGCCCAGATCCTGTGTAAGAGATTGCACAATGTACAGAAGCCTTTATGCTTGCTGTTGCACTGGTGCACTTGTGGATTAAAAGCCACTCTGCCCGTCGCAAACTGTGGTATGTAGGTAGGCCACAATCTAGCATACATTCAAATACTGACCCACATTAAACTAGCGTCTCAATTTGAACTAGCCAGCCACACAATATGGTGTGCTATTTCCATACAGTCTTCTTTTGTTCTACATTATACAATGTTGTATGTAGACGTACAGTATTTGAGTCGCCACAATAAATTTATCCTCAATTGCGTCATTGTCCGTTTTATATATTTAAGACATTTTGGTAACATAGGTCAGCATGTCACAGGACTCTGTTTACTGATTTGCTGCTGCTATTATTTGGCCGTAATTTGCAGCAGAAAGTTTAAAGTCTATCCTCAACTTTTAGGTAGGCCGCACTTTGCTGCAGGATCAAACGGCTGCAGGTTTACATAGACATTGTATGGCAGTTCGCCGCCAGCCGCATTTAGCCGCTGCTTGGAGGGAAAAACACGTTCTGAAGTGCGTGCCCGCGCGCTCAGTGCATGAGGGTGTGCCTTTTAATCTTGTGTTAAGGAAGTATTGCAGTTGCATGAAATAAAGATAAATATAGCATATTCTTTATTCCAAAACTCGGTTGTGAT
This sequence comes from Galaxias olidus, assembly GCA_026901105.3. Taxonomy (NCBI): domain Eukaryota; kingdom Metazoa; phylum Chordata; class Actinopteri; order Galaxiiformes; family Galaxiidae; genus Galaxias; species Galaxias olidus. Next base: position 27,856 of record JAPMUY010000324.1, on the reverse strand, counting down.
TGTCTTTTTTTTTGCGCTCTTTTTTCAAGTCAGTCAGTCAATATCTCTATTGTTAAATATCGATTTTTATTTTGTACATTACAAAATACATGGACGCATTGATACATCATCCTAGCGATTCATCCCACCATCCTAGTCATTGTACGTTTATCGAATCAAAACTACAATAATACTGTATATATAAATGTATTGATTATTATTTAAATATATATTTATTCATATAGATATTTATATGTATTTCTTTTAGGATTTACAAGTGAATATTGGTCCAATAAATGGATAGTCTTTTTAATTGTTTAATCGCATACTGAACCATACCTTTTAAACCAGTCTTTATGCTAAAAACAAAAATCTCAATTGATCCACTTGATCCAGCAATTCAACAAAGTAACAACTCTAGGCCTCTAGGTGTAACAGTAACCTTAGAATAATGTGTTTATGACCGCCATGAGATGAATTGAGTGCATGTGTGGGTTGGGGTGAAGCAGGACAGTGCATGCTGCCATAGAGAGTGCCCCAGGGGGATACTCCAGCCAGCAACCTCATGATGCTGATTGATACTGGCTGGACACACGCCCCAGCCGCTCAGCAAAATTAAAAGGCTATTTTGTACTGTTGTAAAGAGAACAGAATGGTTCATGGGGGCAGGAATGGGGGGTTGTGTGTGAGGGTGTGCGCGTTTGTGTGTGTTTGAGTACGACACACCAACCCCTTGAGTCTGGGTCACAGCTGGAGCCCTGTTTTAGTGTCTTTAGTATCATCAACTCCTCAGAGGATGGCCAGAGGGGTCTTTTGCACGCCTTTCATTCAAGAACACACACACTGGGGAAAATATGTATTGCCCACAAACTGGTAGTTCAATATAAAATATATCTATTGTATATATCTAGATATTTTCAATACACAACATCAATATTTAATTTAACACCACATGCCATATATATATTTACAGTATATATACAGTATATATATGTATGTATATATGTGTGTGTGTGTATATATATATACACCAATATCTTTCATACCAATTTGTCTCCTCAATTTAAGAAATAGCCTAGTTGAATTGCACATAGTTGAAAAGCTTATTTTCTGGAGCAGCTTTCTAGCTTAGTCATGTGTGGTTATTTACTTTGCTGTCATGGCAATACATGGAGGACACAAGTACAATGCTCAAATCTCCTCTAAATATTTAACATTGATTTTCTCAAAATTACATTTTGTACATGTGTCAAGTTTAACAACTCATGTCTCATAATAATTCAAGCCACATAATTCTACATACGGCTTTGTACTTTGAATAGCTAGACATGCTCAGAGGGATGTTTTCATATCTTTTGTCGTTTTCATTTTATGTGTTATTATATCTAAAGAAATAGGTGAACATTGTGTTTTGTAACGCATGTCAAGTGTATTTTAACATAATTAACTGAAAGAACAATATTTTGACAAAATCCTCTACCAACCAATGAGTTACTGATCACTTCAAAACCAACCGAAACATTCCCATGGTGTTTTAGCCAATAGGAAAATTTCTCAATATTTAATTATAACACCTAATTTGCTAAATTAATAGGGTGGAAACTAAAAGTAGTAATACAAGAAAATCTTACATTGGTGTATATGTTAATCTGGTTAATTTTAATCCTGACAGGAACTGTTTTTGCCTATTCACCTGTAGTACCAATCCTGCTCATGGGTGGGGTAACTAGCCAGAGCTGGCGATTTGAACCAACGTTTATTTAACAGTAGCAACACATTATTAGCTGATTGATAACGTAGTCTGGCCGTTACATTTCTAACATTAATAGCGATACATTGTGTACTGTCCAAATATTTGGACAAATTGTATTTTGATGCTTAGGCAACATTGTCCCCGAAAGGAGCCCACTGAATTGAAAAATACACTACCATTGTGATACTTACACTTGTACATGACCCTGTCGAATGTGCTCTCCTTGCTCCTCTGAATCAATTTCAGGTTCAAACATGTATGGTTGAATTACTACAATATTACTACTTGCCATTATGTAGCGTACATTAGCAAAACCAAAAAACAAGCAGAGGTTTCTATGTTTGAGCAGAGTCAAAGGTGAGCAAGTATGTGCGTGGCAGAGGAGGGGGGGCGGGGGCTGGGTGGGTATTCAAATAGAGGGGGCGGGGCAACTCAGATTCAGGAATTTTTAAAGAGGCAGAAGGAAAAGATGACATTTTTAGGATTTTAAGGCAATTGAACGTATTTTGCAGAAACAAACATGACATGATTTAGGTTATATGTGAAATGACTGGAGGGAACCTTCAAGAAGTGTGAGTGAGCTTTGATACTGAAGTAGTGGAACATTTAGCTGAAATATTTACCTGTTATACAATAAACGCAATGTTTTTAGTCAGAACGCAGAAATTAAAGTTGGTTTGGCATGCAGTTGAATGCTAGTGCGGGCCCAAGGGGGTTTTAGTTGTTAACAATGTTGGTTATGCCTGTCCGGTGCTACAGTGAAGCTTGCGCTGTCAATGAATGAGTCTTTTTTTTGGGATGCATCGTGTCTTGGCCTTAAAATCTTCAAGAGATCAAATTATTTGAAGCTATTAGTAAATGCTTGAGCTGGATTGTTTCTGTCTGTTTTGCCTTAATGCTTAAAAAAAGGTTGGACACAATAAATACTTAGTCATACTCATATTACTAAGTAATGGCAAATTTATGCTTGAATACCATGTTATATGATCTGAACATATCTTTTATGCTAATACAGTACTGTGAAGGTTTCTGGACAATATTTGTTTTGTGTAGTTAATTGATTTCCAATAATAAAAACATTTGCAGCAAGCACATTTTGTCCTCTCCCATGTTGATAAGAGTATCAATAACACGAAAAGTGTCTCATTTTTTGTCGACTTTGAACAGATAAAAACTGCGATTAATTTACGATTAATCACAATTCATGACACTCATGTAATTTATTGCGATTGAATATTTGAATCGCTTGACAGCCCTATTATATATTTATACGTATATATGTGTGTGTGTGTAACTGTGAATCTTTGTCATAGGCATAAAATAAATGGAAATATTGTCTAGGCACATTTCATAGGTCTCTTACACCCCTTACCTTTCTACCCTGCTTTGTCATCCTCCCAAACTCCTTCGCTCTATTCCCCATTCATCCATTTGAGCCCTAGCAGACTGTCCCTTGCATCCCCCATGCTTTCACTATTTTCCTTGATCCCCTTGGCAGCAAGTAATGATGAGAAGAGACAGCCCACCCCTGACTATTGGCCCAGCGAACCAAGGAGACACACACACTCACACATATTCAAACACCCACGTACACAAACCCAGTAGAGGTCAGCACCATGTCAAGTGGGGTGTGGGAGCCAGCTGAGGCGCCCTGCCTGTGCATTGTGCTAATATGTGCAGATAGTGATTGAAGGAAAGAAATGGAAAAAGTACAGAGGACGAGAAAGGAGGAGAAATAGGGAAACGATTAAGAATGAAAAATAATCTAAGGATAAAGAGGGAAAAAATTATAAAAAAAGACTATGATGTGATGTAAAGCAAAGCTAAAAGAATAAAAAAAAAACACACTTATGAAAATATGTGTTTAGTGGTGTACTATGTAAACTGTTCATTTCTGTGATTTCCAAAGAAACCGCTGAGTGGCACTAATTTGTAAAATTGTAGAATACTTTTTATTTTGTAGATTAATCGGCCACTGCAATATGCTGCGCTCCTTGTGCTGGGGGATGATAGAGGGCGCATTCAGGTTTTATAATTATTGGCACCCTTCATTTAGTACTTAGTTTAACCACCTCTGGCAAGGATAACAGCATTTGTCCTGTAAGTTTTGACAAGGTTAACAAGCACATCTGGAAGGATTATGTACCATTCCTCTACGCAGATCCTTTCAAGACCCATCATGTTCTTGGGTTTGTGCTTATCAACTGCCCTCTTCAACTCAGCCCACAGGTTTTTGATTGGATTGAGGTCCGGCAACTGAAATGGCCATTGCAGAACATTGATTTTGTTGGCACAGAAGCATTTCTGTGTGGATCTTGAGGTATGTTTTGGGTCGTCTTGTTGGAAAGTCCACCTACTGCCAAGTCTCAGCTTTCTGGCAGAGGCAACCAAATTGTCAGCCAAAATTGCCTGATACTTACTTACTTACTTACTTAATTAATTCATTCATTCATTCATTCATTAATTCATTCATTCATCGATCTTAACCAGTGCCTCTGGAATTAAAACATCCCCAAAACATCACTGAACCATCACCCTATTTCAACATGGGGATGAGGGGCCTCTCCTTGTATGCACCTATGTTTCGACCCCAAACATGCCAATGCTGTATCTGACCAAAGCGTAACATTTTGGTCTCATCTGACCATCCCACCTTCTTCCAGTCATAATTTAACTTTCGTTTGGCAAACTCAAAGCGCTTTCTTCTGTGTCTTGGGGTCAGAAAAGGCTTTCTTCTGGCAACTCCAAAGAACCTGTGGTTGTGGAGGTGACATCTGATGGTGCTTTTTGAAACCTGGTGACCCCAAGACACCACCAAGGCCTGCAATTCTTTCACAATGGGGGATCTTGGGGATTTTGTTGCTACTCTCAATATCCTCCTCCCTATCACGGAGGGCTAAATGCATATGCGTCCTCTACTGTGAGGTTTTCCAGTGTAGCATATCTCTTGCATTTTTGCATAATTGCCCTGACAGTGCTCAGTGGTATATTCAATCGTTTGTGGATCATCTCATAGGTGGCATTCATTGTGAAAGTGTGGCCAGTGTGTGGGAGTAGTGTGCTACTGGTAATTGTAGTTGTTTAACTACATTTTCGATGTAGCTTTAGTTAATCACTATTGTTGTACTATTTAACACCAATTTAGGCAATCAGAGTATGTCAACCCTGGCTTTCCTTGACCCTGAGTAAAATCTGAGTAGGTAAGACACCTTCCTAGCACAGGAATTAGGTGTTTTATATATACAGTGCATCCGGAAAGTATTCATACCCCTTCACTTTTTCCACATTTTATTATGTTATAGCCTAATTCCAAAATGGATTAAATTAAAAAAAATTCTCAACATTCTACACACAATACCGCATAATGACAAAGTGAAAAAAGTTTTTTAGAATTTTTTGCAAATGTATTAAAAATAAAAAAATAAAATATCACATGTACATAAGTATTCACACCCTTTGATGTGACACTCAAAATTGAGCTCAGGTGCATCCCGTTTCCACTGATCATCCTTGAGATGTTTCTACAACTTGATTGGAGTCCACCTGTGGTAAATTCAATTGATTGGACATGATTTGGAAAGGCACACACCTGTTTATATAAGGTCCCACAGTTGACAGTGCATGTCAGAGCACAAACCAAGTTATGAAGTCCAAGGAATTGTCTGTAGACCTCCGAGACAGGATTGTATCGAGGCATAGATCTGGGGAAGGGTACAAAAATTGTCTGCAGCATTGAGGGTCCCAACAAGCACAGTGGTCTCCATCATTCGCAAATGGAAGAAGTTTGGAACCACCAGGACTCTTCATAGAGCCGGCCAAACTGAGCAATCGGGGGAGAAGGGCCTTGGTCAGGGAGGTGACCAAGAACCCGATGGTCACTCTGACAGAGCTCCAGTGTTCCTCTGTGGAGATGGGAGAACCTTCCAGAAGGACAACCATCTCTGCAGCACTCCACCAATCAGGCCTTTATGGTAGAGTGGCCAGACGGAAGCCATTCCTCAGTAAAAGGCACATGACAGCCCGCATGGAGTTTGCCAAAAGGCACCTAAAGGACTCAAAAACAAAATTCTCTGGTCTGATGAAACCAAGATTGAACTCTTTGGTCTGAATGCCAAGCGTCATGTCTGGGGGAAACCAGGCACTGCTCATCACCTAGGCCAATACCATCCCTACAGTGAAGCATGGTGGTGGCAGCATCATGCTGTGGGGGTGTTTTTCAGCGGCAGGAACTGGGAGACTTGTCAGGATCAAGGGAAAGATGAATGCAGCAATGTACAGAGAGATCCTTGATGAAAACTTGCTCCAGAGCGTTCTGGACCTCAGACTGGGGCGAAGGTTCACCTTCCAACAGGACAACGACACTAAGCACACAGCCAAGATAACAAAGGAGTGGCTTCGGGACAAGTCTGTGAATGTCCTTGAGTGGCCCAGCCAGAGCCCAGACTTGAACCCGATTGAACATCTTTGGAGAGATCTGAAAATGGCTGTGCACCGACGCTCCCCATCCAACCTGATGGAGCTTGAGATGATCTGCAAAGAAGAATGGGAGAAACTGCCCCAAAATAGGTGTGCCAAGCTTGTAGCATCATACTCAAGAAGACTTGAGGCTGTAATTGCTGCCAAAGGTGCTTCAACAAAGTATTGAGTAAAGGGTGTGAATACTTATGTACATGTGATATAATTTTTTTTTATTTATAATACATTTGCAAAAAATTTAAAAATATTTTTTTCACTTTGTCATTATGCGGTATTGTGTGCAGAATGTTGAGAGGATTTTTTCATTTAATCCATTTTGGAATTTGGCTGTAACATTATAAAAAGTGAAGGGGTATGAATACTTTCCGGATGCACTGTATATATCGGCGATTCTACAGAAATGGTTAAAATTGCAGTCCCCACCTAAAATAAACATCATCGTCATCCGCTTGGTCCGGGGTCGGGTCGCGGAGGTAGCAGTTCAAGCAGGGCATCCCAAACTTCCCTTTTCCGGGCCACATTAACCAGCTCTGACTGGGGGATTCCAAGGCGTTCCCAGGCCAGTGTGGAGATATAATCCCTCCACCTGGTCCTAGGTCTGCCCCGCGGCCTCCGCCCAGCTGGACGTGCCTGGAACACCTCCCTAGGGAGGCGGCCAGGTGGCATCCTTACTAGATGCCCGAACCACCTCAACTGGCTCCTTTCTACGCAAAGAAGCAGCGGCTCTACTCCGAGTCCCTCACGAATGGCTGAACTTCTCACCCTATCCCTAAGGGAGATGCCAGCTACCCTCCGGAGGAAACTCATTTCCGCCGCTTGTATCCGCGATCTCGTTCTTTCGGTCATGACCCACCCTTCATGACCATAGGTGAGAGTAGGAACGAAGATAGACCGGTAGATTGAGAGCTTTGCCTTCTGGCTCAGCTCTCTCTTCGTCACAACGGTGCGATAGAGCGACTGCAACACCGCACCCGCTGCTCCAATTCTCCGGCCCATCTCTCGTTCCATTTTACCCTCACTCGAGAACAAGACCCCAAGATACTTGAACTCCTTCACTTGGGGTAAAGACTCATTCCCTACCTGGACTAGACAATCCATCGGTTTCCTGCTGAGAACCATGGCCTCAGATTTGGAGGTGCTGATCCTCATCCCAGCCGCTTCACACTCGGCTGCGAACCGATCCAATGAGTGCTGCAGGTCGCAGACTGATGATGCCATCAGGACCACATCATCTGCAAAAAGCAGTGATGCAATCCTCTGCCCACCAACCCGCAGCCGCCCTCCCCCGCGGCTACGCCGTGAGATCCTGTCCATGAATACCACATACCTAAAATAAACATTTAATAAAAAGAATTAGCTGTTTTAACTATTATGTCTTATCTTGATAATGATATGATCTATTTAGGAAAAATACTTCTTTGTGATACTGTACTATGCAATTAGACATTTTCAAAATGTCTTGGGCTTTCCCCAACCCAAAACCCTACATTTCAGTTGTAGAAAATTACAGTAAAAATATTTTTGTCACATTATTTACTTTGTTTTAATAATAAAATGTGTTTTCTTCTAAATGGGTATTGAGAAAAACTCAGATCTATTTTATGAAAAAATTATATATTAAGAAACTTTGTGAAAATTGATGTCCCCCAACTTTCCTGTCACTACCGAAACACAAATAGTTTTTGTCTGCACACCATGCCTGATTTTAGCAACACCCCTAAAATTTTAACCAGGAAGCAGGCAGGACAACCCCAACAGCTATAATGTAGTCTAAACGGGGGCATATTCCCGCAGCGGTGAAGAAAATCGCGCTATGTCGCGTTTTCAAGCTGTTTAAATCGACACAATTATTACATTTTTGTTGGTCTGAGTCTTTCAATTCATTCAAAAGTAAAACTTCGTTTCACAACATATGTGTTTATCTATAGAGCTCTTGCTAACTCACAGTTAGCTTCCAAAGAGCATAAGTTTTGTTCTTACATGAAACAAATCCACAACTTTATGCGTTTTAATAAAAAAAAATTCATTTAATATCTAACGACTGATGAACTGATTTAAAAACCTATTCATAAACAACTGACAATTAAATATTTCCACATTTACACCATCAATAACATTGTATTCTCATTTTAAAAGTCACTACTGCCCGGTGGTCATTTCTGGACTCAATTTCGTGCTGAAACAGGCACAAAAAAAGGGAGCACACCTCTTGCTTAAAACAAAATTACAACCTATTCCCATCAAATTTAACGGTCAAACTAGGATTTCTTTTGAACAAAATCCCTGTGGGGACATGACCTCGAGCGACACAGTCTTATAACTTATTTAAAATCAACTCTGTAGGCCTATACTTGTATTGACTCTGTACTAACCTAAATCAAGTCCGTCGCACCGATCCTTTCAACACTTACAAAACGAAGGCCTCCAGAACCAAAAAAAAAAAAAAAAACATCAAAGGAAAATGGAAATACGCCCCCCCAAAGCGATATGTCCCATCCATTGATTTCTAACTGCGGTAAGATAACATGCAGTTTGGCGATGTTGTTTTGCATTAGAATTGTGATCGCGTGGGTTGACAATCAATTTTGTGAGGTTACTGTGATATGATGCGTCATAATAAATGATGTGTCCATGTCTGAAGCAAGCAAACGTTAGCCTCGCAGCGTTATGAACACGTTCTGGTAGATTATAGAAACGTGTAGCCTACCCTTTGTAGACAAATTTAATGCTCAAGTTAACTTAAGTTAGGAATGGAACAGTTCAACTGCAGCTAGGAGCAATGAGATCATTTCTTTCTCCTTACTTTTATGTTTTGTCCGTAACCTGGCCATTCACGTGAATGTCTTTAAACTGTTATATTCCAGTATTTATCAAAACGAACTGAAATGTCAATGCCTAAATTAATAGCTAATTTGAAACCAATTTTGGCATGTTTTTTAAAAGAGCACTTCAGTGCACAATGACTGACGAAGCCTTTTGGGACAGGCTTCACCTTATTGAGTCGTATGGAAGCCCATAAGGGACTTTCTTCAAATGAAAATGCAAATGCAATTCCCCAATAGCATTATCACTTTCCACATTCGTATGTGTTATTTGAGACAAAATGCAAGTGAAAATGCAATCATCCCATTTGCATTTGCATTTTCAAAGGCTCCAATGGGAATTCTGTGTCAATATTCAAATTCAAATGCAAAAGCTGTTTGACATTACATTTTCAAAGTCCTACCCCGCCATACTGCAGACAATATTCAAATGTTAATTCAAACTTGAAAATTAAAATGCAATATTAAAAATGTATACTCATTTTCCATTTGTGCAAGCATTATTTATGTCACAATTAAAATTAAAATGCAGTTGTCAAACAATGTGAAAATGAAAAGGAAATCACATTTGCAATTGCATTTTCAAACACTTCATCTTCAGTACTACGCTGTGCAGTGGACAATATTCAAATGCAATAGGTGAATCTGTGCTAGGAGTCTATTGCATTTGCATTTTCAAGTCACCACGCTCTCTTTGGGACAGAACATGAACATTCAAATGCAATCCGTAATCCTCTCATCAAGGCGGGTCTTAAGTTTGGACCTCACTTCCTCCTTCTGTCACTTAGAATAGTGCAAGCTGTAGCTAGCGGTGTGTCCGGTGCGCCGGGAGATAACCACTTTGGCTATTTGACAACCTAATTTTGCCATTAACAGATGTTCGCGACAGAACAGAGAAAGTATGAATTGCAGAGTAGGCCTTAGGTCTACTCCATTTCTGGCACCGACGTGGACGTGTCTCCCGCACCAGCCAAGCCTATGCCATTGCCGCAGAGATAAACACTCAGTGTGACTAACTCTTGAAAGACAAATGAGCAACCTCACCTTAATAAAATTTCCCAAAACAAGCGCAACACTACCTATGGGCACATATTTATAATACAACATTATTAAAACTATAGGTGTGAACGTTTATGAAAACATTAAAACCCTTTACAGAAGAAATTTGCAGCGTTTATAATGATTAATTCTAATTAAATAGCTTTGTCCAATCTAAAGTGGTAATATCCTGCCTTCATATTATCACCCATATCCCATATTGTGCTATAAGTTTATTTATTCAGTATGATTCTGATAATTAATAGTGTAAACATGCACGTGAAAGTTGAAAATAATGCCCAATCTATTAGCCCACAGCAAGCGTTCAGCTATATGACTGTCCGGCTTCTCTTCGTTTCAGCACCGTCATTGTGAATAATTAGAGAGAGATTTTAATAAATGTAGGTCTACTTCTTTTAATAAATGCAAAAACATAGAACTTGCAGCACAAAAATATGACTAAGGACTTACGAAATAGCAGCTCCAACAACGAGTTGGTAAAAGGGTAATGAAGCAAGTCACTAAACGAGGAAGTGACATCCTAACTAAAGACCCGCCTTAATGAGAGGACTGACGGATTGCATTGGAATGTTCATGTTCTGTCCCAAAAAGTGCCTGGTGACTTGAAAATGCAAATGCAATAGACTCCTGGCGCTGATTCGCGTATTGCATTAGCATTTTGTCCACTCCACAGCGTAGTACTGAAGATGAAGTGTTTGAAAATGCAATGGCAAATGCGATTTCCTTTTCATTTTCAAATTGTTTGACAACTGCACTTTAATTTTAATGGTGACATAAATAATGCTTGCACAAATGGAAAATGAGGATACATTTTTAATATTGCATTTTAATTTTGAAGTTTGAATTAACATTTGAATATTGTCCGCAGTACTGCGGGTAGGACTTTAGAAATGTAATGTCAAACAGCTTTTGCATTTGAATTTTAATATTGACACAGATTGCCGATTGGAGCCTTTGAACATGCAAATGCAAAGGGGATGATTGCATTTTCACTTGCATTTTGTCTCAAATAACACATACAAATGTGGAAAGTGATAATGCTATTGTGGAATTGCATTTGCATTTTCAAGTTTACATTTTCATTTGAATAAAGTCCCTTATGGGCTTCCATAGAGTCGCGACCCCCAGCATGCGTGAGAAATATGCGGTGTAGAGTGAGAGCGTGAAGAGGGTCATTTGCGTGACTCTCAATGCATGAGAGTTGGCAGCTCTGCTAACCGTTATAAGCCATCTCTCCATAGTCATGCATGCATTAGCTAGTAGTTAGCTATGACTAGGCTATACCAACTAATCGGCCACAAGCAATTGTGGCGCAGTGCGCCAAAATTACTTTGTTTGTGTGCGTGTCCAATCTAAACTCAAGTGCAGGCGCACTTTGACTCCCACACCAGTGTTTCTGTTAGGAAAATTTGCCGTCAGACACCGGGGCCGGCTACCTTTAAATTTACCACTTTTGATAAATTTAAAACCGCCTGTCGTCATTAACTGCGTCGTGTGCATTCAGTGGTGCCAGCGTGTCGCTAAATAGGTAATTCATTAGGGGCTTTAACCCCCTATGTTTCTAGCCACCAATGTTTTTTTATAATATATATTTCTTTAAAAACACTTTATGTGCGCGCGTGTGTGAGTGAAAGAGAGATAGAAGGAAGACAAGACGGTGCGTATTTGTTAGCGCTGAGTCACACAAAAGTCTACACTGTAAAAAATTATCCGTTAAATTTACAGTAAATTACTGGCAGTAGAGTTGCCAGCCAATTTCTGTTTTTGTATAGTAAAGCCACTGTAAATGAATTTACAGTCCATTACTGTGCATTCAAAAAATACAGTAAATTACTGGCAGTAGAGTTGCCTGTAGATTACAGTTTTTTTACAGTACACTTACGGTAAGTCAATTTACAGTCCATTACTGTACATTAAAAAAATACAGTAAATTACTGGCAGGTACGTTGACAGTCGATTACTGTTATTTCACAGCAGGTATACTGTGATTTAGGTTTACAGGAGGTTACTGTTATAATAGAGTACAGTTTTATACTGTTAATGCTGTCCAATTAATGTAATTGAACTGTGTTGGTACTGAATTATGTCTGACATTTTGCATAATAGACAAATCTTTTCTTGGAACAATATAGTGTATCTGACAAAAAGGACATTTTATTACCGCACATTTTTTTATTGAAAAGCAACCCCAAGACAGCACTGTTTGTATGAAAATATAAAGAGAAATTCACAAATCTCTTGCTATTAAGATTTGATTTTACACAAAAGGGGTTTGTCTGCTGTTAAAATTAAACAATGGTGCATTTCAACGACAACGTGTTTGGACATGCGAGTTCTGAGTATATAACACATATAACTTACATTTAGAACATAGTATAGTGGTAAATATGTGCAAAGTACAGTTACAACAGATTCTCGCAAAGTAAATGTCTTAGTTTTAACCACAAACAAATAAAGAGAGAATAAGTTCAATAATGAGAGAATACGATTGGGAGACGTACTGCGGCCAAACCGAGTTATCTGTGGTTAAAAACAACTTAAAACTGTGGCCTTGATGCTTTGAGTCCCATTGGTCCAAATTGGCGGGGGTGGGTAAGTGTGTGTGTGTATGTGTGTGTGTGTGTGTGGGGGGGGGGGCAGCAACAGTGATGAAGATAGAGTGAGGGAGAGAGAGGGCAAAAGAGACTTAAACTGACTTAGAAGTCCCACTCGAAGTCAACCAACTTCCGAAGAAGAGTCGAGACATTTGGGTTCACTGTCATTTCTTTCTTTGCCACTAAGCGTCCGGACTTCTTAGATGTTACTTTCCCTTTCTTGATCTTTGATCCCCTTTCAGGATTGATGCCCATGAATCGCCTACAAGACAAAATAGAAAAAAAACATAATAGTTAGGTGTATGTGAAGAGCGGAGGGAGGGGAGAATGAGTGGAATAAAGCAAACAGTGTAAAAGGCTGATCAGAATACAGGGTTCGTGACCATAAGCCAAAGCTGCAATGATTTGTCAGTATTCACCACCCATCTGCAATGGGATTGGAAGGGGGAAAAGTGTAGTGGGCATTTGTTTCTATTAAACAGTTATTTCTATTTAACATGATTATACCAGTGCTGTAGTCGAGTTGCTAACCCTCAAGTCCGAGTCGAGTCCCAAGTCCAAGACACCATAGGTCCTGTCCGAGTCGAGTCAGTCCCTACAGGTCTAAATCCGAGTCCTGTCATATTATTCCGTACTGGTTCTCACAATAAATATAAGCCCACAAATTGATTAATATGTTGTATCAATATATGCTACTGATAGAGCATCACATTTAAACATTAAGTTTTTGAACAAAATGAAAACAAAATGTAATTTAGAATTCTTAAGAATATGATCAAAGTTAATATAAAAAAAAAATCTGATAACATTACAGTCCAAGTTATCACTGTCCGAGACCAAGTCGAGTAACAAAGTCGTGAAAATCGTGACTCAAGTCCGAGTCCTACAGCACTGAGTTATACACACTGATTAACATTACAACTGTTGATGTGTGCTTGTTGTGAGTTTAGTTGACAAAGATCAGACTGCTGAGCAGGGACAAGTGGATGACCTCTTGTCCCAGATCAACACTGGCGGAAGGGAGAGAGGAAAGAGAGACTTACCTTTGGATGAACTCCAATGTGCAAGCAACCTCTGCTGGATATTCCAGGTTAAAGACATAGTAGGTAGAAAACAACGCCGCAAGTCCAGACAGAAATGTTGGTTGTACCCCCTCACAGATAACCTGGCCTTCCAAACTGATCATCCATTGTCCATTGGTCAGCATTTCACCTGCAGTCAAATAAAAAAATAGGTCTATGAAATAACATATTTAATTGACAGGGACGTTTTGTAATTTTCTTTAGTTTAAAATTTGAATTAAAATGTATTCAATAATGATAAAATTTCATTAATCAACTCAAAAGATTGTATGTCAAATTGTAAAATGTTTCCTAGGAAACACAAAAATAAATAAAATAAATCGTAATAGATGAGCTTATTTGAAATCTATATTGAACCTATCATTGTGCAATAAAGACTTACCAAGTACAATAAGTCGAGGACTCGCAGGAAGGGTGAGTGTTGCCCGGACATCTGCAACTGTGGCAAACCTCTGGAGGATAAAATATTACTACTTACAATGTCTTTTTTTGCATACTTAAAGGTTGTGGCCGTTTAAAAATAAATGGGGGGAAACTTGAAGATGAAGAGGCACAGGTGGTAGACATAACCCAAAATGCCATGATATGCCCTTCAGATCCAACAATGGCATATTCCACTGTCAAATCTGAATGCAATTTGGGCACTGTATGTGTGTGCGAGTGCTGCGTTTTTTCATGTTTTACAAATACTTACGTCAGCATGGAGCAAGAGTCCCTTTGTGTCTTCCTTAAAGTGAGCCAAGATTAACTTTATAACAAAGGCAGCTCTCTCCTCTTCTTCAGTGGACAGAGCTATTTTCATTTCCTCGTTTGTTGGCTTGGACTTGAACATTTCTATCAGTTGTCGTCCAGAGTCTTCGATTGCTTGGCTCATGACACGAAGCACGCACACACCTGTTAGCCTTTCAAAGTGTGCATAAATAAACTTGGCAAAAAAAAGAAAAGGCCACTTGTTCCTGAGGTCTTCTACTGAAGGAGCTGGTGTTTTATTGATATCCGACCGCTGCAGGCAGTATGTGGCATTCATTATTGAGTTAACTTCCGCTTTATCTACCCCAGCTACCCCCTCACGCAAGTAGATGTCCTCCAACAGCTTCCTCTTTGCTTCCAGCATGGTCTCACTCTCACCTGGAGGCATCAAGGGTTGCCACTGCGTGCAACCATAGGACTCGTACAGCCCCCTTTTTGTTGTTGTTCCAGGTCCTGTCCCTGTCCGGGAGGAGCGGCGGCGTGCCAGTGTGTTGCACCTATTAAGGTTTTCTATGCGGACCTTAAGTTGTTCAAGGAGGGAACCATACCCTTCTCCCACCATTGTTGCCTCGTCTTGCACTCTGAAGTCAGCAAAGCTCTTGGGATATTGACGCACAATTTTAAGCGCAACAATACGGCATTGAGAGCGTGCTGGGTTTGGGTCCACTTTTCTAATCTCGTCAGCCAGGACTCTGATCATTGTCCGTCGATCTGCAGGAGTGGGTCTCCTTCCATTGGTAATAGCGGTTTGCAAATCCAATGGCATAAGTTCCCAATGAACCTGAAAGGAGTCTGGCCAAGTGGCTGTAGATCCTGATGGAGAGGTCAGTTGGCTGTCGGATCCTGAGCCACTTGAAGGTGTTGAGCTGGAAGCAATTGGGAGGGTCTGCTTGTTTTTACCCACATCTAAAAAGTAAAAAAAAAAATCTTTATACAAGGAGAAGTTGTATGTCACAAAATCATGCTATAGAAGTGCCTAGTTTACCCAATTTACAAGAAAATATTCCACTATTCAAAATAGAGAATGCAACTAATGCAAATTATATATTTTAAATGTTCTTTGATGTTTTCTTTTCAAAATTCACGTTCAGAGAAGAACATGGCAACGCTCTAACTATCAGTACTTCTATATACACTATGGTACACTTATGTGACAACATACATTTGAAGGCATCAAGCATTTTCCGAAGCTTGATGGGCTGCAAAAGGTCTGACATGTCTGCCCCTGGTGCTGCCTCCACATACTCCAAGTCTTGTACGGTCTCCACACCCCAGTTCAAAAGCCTCTCCAACACCTGGTCCACCTTATCCCCCGGAAGAGTAGGCAAGGCTGTAACGATGACTCCTCTTATCTCTCCCAACTCTGACATCATTCTACAGAGAGGACAGAGTGATGAAGAGCAATCACTGACAAACCACACATCTCATATGCAGGCAATGGGTAGTAGTCTGCTAGTTCCTCTTGAGCAACACAACTCAGCTTTTCCTGCACTGGCTGGTCTGCAAGGCAATGGAGACCTTGATCAGTGAGATTCACAGATTGGTAATTTTGTGTGACAAAATTGACAGAATCTGCTTTGATTAGTATAAGCTTGATCTGACCAAATATGAGACCCTCATCACTTCTGCAGATCACAATAAACATGTTCTTTCTGTATTTTGTACCCTTTACTGTTACCTCGTGAGTAACTACAGTGTTGGTAGACTGAGCATTAAGATGGACAACTGAATCTCTAATTGCATCATTGTAGTCATTTAGAAAGAACTCTGTTTCCTTCTCAACAATCACATGAGGGGGGAATAAGTTGCCAGCACTTAAAAACGCTTGAAGAAGCTGATGTCTCTCAGCAAGAGTGGCACACAGGTTTTTAAAGTTATGCAACTTCCTTGCACATTGTTTAAAGTATGTGTGCTTGCTCTCAAACCTAAGAGTCCACAGACGAATGAGAGGGCCAAAATGGACAATGAGCTCTGGATAATGTGACACGTAGTGATGTTTGGGCTTCAGAGGACTATCGGAGAAAGTCACCATTCTGAAGTGCAAATAATCATCTATCAAGACTCTTAAGTAGGCAATCTGACCAGTAGAAATGGCATGTGCACAAACAAACTCAACAATATCCCGCAATTGCAACACTAGTTGCCATACCTCATCCTCAGCGGGACTTTCGATCTTATCACCAACTAAAACTGGTAACAACCTCAAGAAACACCAGTTCTGTACAGCATGCCCACCAAGCTTTTCACTCCCTGGGTTGACCTCACAAGGTTTGTCATGCGCATCATTACCAAGATATTTAAATTGATTTATTCGTCTATTTAACTCTTGGTAAGTGAATCGTTTGTCTTTTGTAACAAGATGTTTAATGTATAAAGCCAGATCATAAGCGACAACACCTTCAAAAAGGTCATGGCCAAGACATGGAGGTAAACCCGGCTGACAAACGTGGTAGTAAGTGAGCTCATTAAACAGAGAGTCAAACTTGATACCTGCTGTAGGTAAGTTCTGTACATGAACATTGCTCTGTAGATGATCTTTGTACGACTGAACCGTTCTGTTAGGGCCCCTTGAGACAGGAGAAGACTGAAATGTTTGTCTGTCTATCTCACAGTATCTGCAGAAGTGCAAGCTCCGGCTGAAATTCTCAACAAAACCTCCAATGTTGTGTGAGCCTAGATTGTCACCTGCAATAGCACAAAGTGTTCCTTTCCGAACCTGCCCACCCGACAATGTAATGCCCTTTACTTCGAGATCTTTTAGGTCTTTAACCAGCTGACCCATTACTAATTCTTGGCCAAAAAACTTGAAATCTTGCTCTCTACATAAAAGAACAAGTTGCATTTGATCGATACTTGATCGATTATGTGGCAAAATGTCTGCAAGTGTGAGATACACCGCAAGTACTTTGTGCTTTTTCTTTCCAGAACCAAGTGGATTTACTACTTCAAATGAATCTTGATATAAAATCAAGCCTAATGAGGAGGCCTCAGACACAAACAGCAGGTTTTCAGTAATGTTTTTCCCATCCCAAACATCTTTTATGACATCTTCAGTTTGGACTTGTGAATGTGATTGTTTGTGCTGCTCCCTAATGGACTCACTCAAAAACAGAGACTCAATTGTTGTTTTGATAGGAACATACTGAGCAAAGCACTCCTTTCCTTCTTCATTCTGACCTAGACAGACCGGTACAGGCTCTACGTAATGAAAGCTATTTTTAAATACAGTTTTTCTTCTCTGGTCTGTTTTCAATACATGAGTGTTACATGCCCGAAAAAGATCTTCCCTTTTCACAGCATCAATCACATTATTTATTTCAGCCTCAGGAACCCCAATTGTGACCAACTTTTCATTTAATTTATAAAGTAAATGGGACTGGCTAATATCGTGAACATTTTGAAAATCTTCAATAATAGTTTGAATTACTGATGAGGGAAGCAAAAGCTTTGCCTGCAACTTTAGATAAAACAGGGCCAAATTTTTCATGAACAAGCCTTCATCTGCAGTCTCTGAACAAACATCGTGGTCACCGCTCATATTACTGGAGGTAGTAGGTTCACAATCCATATGGAAATGCTGGTCCCTTTCAATAGCCTCATTGAAGTTGCTGTCTAAGTTGACAGGTGCCTCCAAAATCGAGTCAAGTAAGCTCTCTTCTGAGTATTTTTTGTGTTTTCTAGACAAGTGTGAAGTGAATGTGGATATCACGTTGAATGTTTTATCACATTTTCTGAATGGACAAGTAATTGTTGTTCCTTCTTTTAAGTGGGTCCTTAGATGATTGAAGAAACCAGTCATATTCTCACTATTGACATTACAAAAATCCACATGGCATGTCAAACTAAGATTAGCACTGTACAATCTCGTGCTAACCAAAGATGGCCCATCATTGTGGTACCTATAGGAGTGTGACTTAAAGGCGGTGAACTTTGTAAAGGTCTTACTACAATCAGGCAAGCAGCAATTGAAAGAAGAATTAGGAATGTTTCTATGTATTTTCATGTGCCTGGTATATGCCAATACGGTACTGGATTCTTGTGTACAAAATTGACACTGGAACATTTTGTTTTGACTAGTGAACCGAAGTTATTTACAATACTTCTAAAGCCATTAACTTCTACATACCAGCCTCAAAGCATATATTAAATCAGTAATTGACCACCGACCGGACTGCCAAGCACACTACAATTGGTGAACTTCCTAGCTAGCTCTTTAATAACCTTTGCACACCATGCATGCTTACACCATGTCACCTTTCCCAACATATTCAAACAGCAAGTCAGAGTAACTTAAGTTCAAATGCAATTTTCAGATTTAGATAATGTTTAAGTATAGGCAGCTGATTACTGAGCAAAGACCACCATGTGTTGAACAAGGAAACATTTTCAGCATGCAAAATCTGTCTCAATTAGCAAATTTAGGTTGCTCCATCTCATGCTTAAAATACAAACAAATAGCTCACATTTGGACTTTCCTACTATGAGAAAAATATGTAATATTTAATAATACTATTAACTTAATTAATGTGTAACGTTAGCCAAAACAGAAAGTCAGCATTGCTAGCTAGCAAACGTGCAACTGCAAATTAGCAAATTCCATACACATTTTATTATAATAATTAATGAATTAATTAATCATTCCATCTGATTCTGCAGGATATACTAACAGATAGAGTGGTTGAATCGTTTTTAAATCAATAGTATCAACGTGGTACCTGATGTTTGTCGATGCTTGGAGTCTTGGACAGCTTAATGCAAATTGAACTTGATTGCTGCGGCGCTGGTCGTAGTCACACTCCCCGGACCCCGACAGCACTGACTGAAGTCTGTATTATACGCCCGTCGCTAGCAAAGACAGGCGAAGAGTGAAGAAAAAATGTATTCTAATTGACTTTGTATTGAGCAAACGACAAACAAGAAAAATTATAAAAATCGCCTGAGTATTTTTCTAGCGCAAGTAGACTTGTAGGCTAGTCTAACGTTACTAGTAACATAGTAAACCAGCTAATGTGGTCGGCCGGCCTGTACGCCAGCAAGACATTTTTTTTTTATCAAATGGCAAACTGACTTTAGGTTTTGCTTGCTAAATGTTATTTAAGACATGTTGATAAAAGCATTCAATTAAGTAAACTGATAATTAGCCTACTTACTTATTTTTTGTGAACTATAGGCAGATTAGCTATCACAGACAACTGCTCAATGCCGCCAAAAATCTGATCCGTTAACCAGTTTATGGCAGTTTATTCCCAGAATTCCTCAGTGTACACAGTAGTATACTGTATCATTAAGAAACAGTTATTTACTGTCAGAAATTTGCTGTAAATTCACAGCAATTTTTTACAGCCCGCTGCCTTTTGATAATCAAAGCTGCAAGTCAGACTCCTTACTTTGCCCTCCAGAAGCCGTGATCTAGCTGCAGTCTTGTTTTAATAGAGAATCCCCTTACAGCAGGCACACTGGAAACAGGAATAACTATAACTGCAAGCAGTGATAGCGGTGGCCGGCTATGAAAAAATTATTACAGGAAAAAAAGAACATTAAGAGAGAAAAAAAAAGAAAGGAAGAAAATTTGCAAGAAAGAAAGAAAGAGAAAAAAGGACAAATCCGGTTGGAATGGTCATAGAACTCTCAGCAAATGGAGGAGGTTGCACACCCACCAACCTACATAACCTTCAGTAATCTAGATAGCAAAATTAGGCTGTTAAAGTACTGTGTCCAAGAGGTTTTTTGTCATTTAGTTCTAAGGCCTTAAATAGTTCACAAACTGACTTGAATGAGTAGACCCAATAATAAGATTGAACAGCATCAGTGACTTGGGTAAGACCCACCTTTGGTCACCTATTTAGTTACTGTCATACCAGCAAACAAGAAGCATACAGTAAATATGAAACATGCTCTGACCTTATTCACAGACACACCAAACAAAAGTACAAACCAATATCTGCGTTTACAGCACTTCATAACTCTACATAAACATGATAAAAACATAACAAGGAAGCACAAACATGATATCAAGGAAATATTAAGAGCGCTGTCAACAATAAAAAGAGTTACACGCCAGGCATGCTGGGAGTTACACCCGACGCTACATTACGTCATGTTTCTTCAAGTACAAAGATGTCTGCCTTGCGCGGTTGTGACCCTCAGCTCCAAAATACATTTTGTAATCCAGCTAAGAACAAATCCAAGAAAGTATAAACCTCTCTTTGTCTGATATGACAAATATCTGCTTTACAACGTCCATTCAACACCTCATCCCATAATCGTTATTAAAGGCTACAGACTAACACAGTAACACCGTTACTGCTCGAATCTCTCACAACAGAAATTGCATTGTAGCAGCTTGCAACGTTGCTATGCATCTTTAGGTAATTGCCATGATAGAGTGTGACAATGTTTGAACGAGGTTACTCAACAAGACTCTCTCAGTCACGGTTGCAAGATTCCCACCCACTGCCACATGAGGGCGGATCCGACACTGTGTCCACTGCTATGTGGGGAGAAAGAAACTACAAGTGGCATTAAAAAAATTGCGTTAACGCGTTAAAAGAAATATGCGTTCGCGTGCCAATACTTGCTACTACTGCTTAATAACTTAGAGAAATGCATTTTGGTGCAGTGTGAGCTCAATTATGACTGTATCGCCAAGCTTGGTTTTGTGTGTAAAGTAGACCATCTGAGGATGATATACAGCGACTTTGAGTAAATTTGGTTTTATAGTTTCAGAGGAGTTAGTTCAAATCCAACCAATAAACGAGTAAACTTGCCTATTTATAAAAAAGTCAGTTTTCAAGGTACATTTTTTGAAACTTTAAATCGTGATGTGAATCATAATACAAATATTGTATAGAAGTATTGGATAGCACGGTGGCTCGGTGGTTAGCACTGTTGCCTCACAGCAAGAAGGTCCTGGGTTCAATCCCCACCTGACCCAAGGGCGTTTCTGTGTGGAGTTTGCATGTTCTCCCAGTGTTTGCGCGGGTTTCCTCCGGGTACTCTGGTTTCCTCCCACAGTCCAAAAACATGCAGGTTAATTGGTGACTCTAAATTGCCCGTAGGTGTGAATGTGAGTGTGAGTTGTTGTCTGTCCCTATATGTCGGCCCTGTGATAGACTGGCGACCTGTCCAGGGTGTACCCCGCCTCTCGCCCTGTGTCCGCTGGGATAGGCTCCAGCCCCCCCCCCCCCCCCGTGACCCTGTACAGGATAAGCGGTAAAGTTAATGGATGGATGGATGTATAGAAGTATGATATAAATTGGACTAATATTGAAGTAGTTAAAAATCGAAGTGTACAGTACTGTTTACAGTAATACATTTTTATGCACTGTGAGCTCAGTTTCTAATGTATCAACACGCTTGGTTTTGTTTTCAAAGTAGATGATCTGAGGATGATATACAGCGATTTTGGTGTAATTTGGTTGTACGGTCTTGGAGGAGTTGTTTCAAATAGTTCAAGTGTCAGTGTCAAATCCAACCAAAAAACTACTAAACTCAGATATTTATAAAAAATTTAGTTTACTAGATAGAGTTCTGAAATTTTAATTGCTTCATGTTATTGGTCTTTGGATTTTGATCCATTTTTTAATCAAACGTAGATTGTTTAATGAACCAGTGAGATATGACAAAGTGAATGTACAGTAGTGTTTACAGTAATACATTTTGATGTGCTGTGGACTCAGTGTTTGAGAAATTAACAAGATATTCAATACAGTTAATGTTGACAGTCGGAAGATGATATCCTGAAACTTTGATGTGATTTGTATTTATGGTTTTGGACTTATACACCTTGAGTAGACCAACAGTTTTTGAAAAAAACAGGGTGATGGACTTCATAATTTGTAATGGGTGCCGCATATGAAAGTTTTATCTCACTGCAAGGGACAAGTTCTGAAATTTTCAGAGCTGTAACCCTAATGGTCTATTTTGTATGATTTTTTTTACATTTGGAACTTTGAACTGCTGCTACAGCACCACCAACAGGAACAATGAGACGGCATGGCATGGGTTGTAGTTTTGAGAGGACCTGGACATGTGTGCCAAATTTGGTGCAGTGGGAAGTAGGATATTTGGGGGAATAATAATAATAATAATACTAACGATTACTGCACAGACGGCCATCTAATAATAATAAATGTAACTGCAAGCAGTGATAGCGGTGGCCAGCTATGAAAAAATGATTACAGGACAAAAAAAACATTAAGAAAAAAAGAAAGAAAAATTGCAGAAAAGAAAGAAAAAAGGACAAATCCGGTTGGAATGGTCATAGAACTCTCAGCAAATGGAGGAGGTTGCACACCCACCAACCTACATAACCTTCAGTAATCTAGATAGCAAAAGTAGACTGTTAAAGTAGTGTGTAAAAGGTTTTTTGTAATTTAGTTCTAATGCCTCAAATAGTTCTCATAAACAGACTTGAACGAACAGATCCAATAATAAGATCAAACAATCAGTGACTTGGGCAAATTCAACAGAGACCTACCTTTGTTCACCTACTCATTTACTGTCATACCAGCAAACAAGACAATCACGGGGGGCATGTGACATGCTCTGACC
Source organism: Galaxias olidus (assembly GCA_026901105.3). Taxonomy (NCBI): domain Eukaryota; kingdom Metazoa; phylum Chordata; class Actinopteri; order Galaxiiformes; family Galaxiidae; genus Galaxias; species Galaxias olidus. The sequence goes on along the minus strand of JAPMUY010000324.1, from coordinate 4,788 downwards.
TTATTCACAGACACGGTGTCACATTTAACAAAAGTAAGTACAGACATCAAGTACAAAGATGTCTGCCTTGCGCGGTTGTGACCCTCAGCTCCAAAATACATTTTGGACCAGCCGGCCACCTAATAATAATAATAATAATACTAACGATTACAATAGTTGCCCGGCTGTACCAGCCGGCCACCTAATTATTAAATTATTATTAACCTAAGTTATCACAATACCAAAATTAGTCTGCAAAAAAATTATTCCTGGCTTATCTGGTAACGTAACGGTCGGTAGACACCTGAACCTTTTCAGCTAAAAGTAAAACAATACTGAACCAAATCCGTAACAAAAATATTTTCAGTCAACAAAATACAGACTCTTACCACAGAAGTGTGCGAAAAGGTTCTCCAACTCCTAACAGACATTTTCTAAAAACTTCATGACCAACGCTATACTTATGCGCTGGTTTTATAAATCTATGCATTATCTATCTATGTAAGTTCACTGTATTATAGAATAAGGTAGGCCTATATATTTATATTTTAGTGTGGCATGATTTCATTTAGATACAGATCTGTTACCTAATGCTAATGCTGATAGGCTATCGGTTTGTATATTCTATAGTAGTTGTCAAGTTATCTGGGGTTTTAGCTTCACCTCTTCTCAAACTTGAAAAAAAGCCTTTGACTACCACAGAGGACGCATGGACAACTCTTTACTGTTCTTTGTTCTTTATTAATTCTTGTTAGGTTTTGTTAGGTTTGTTAGGTTGACAACCTTAAAAGAAATAGAAAATAACCCAATGTTTCCATCCATCCATCCATTTTCCGCCGCTTATCCGGGGCCGGGTCGCGGTGTCAGCAGGCTAAGAAGGGTAGTCCAGACGTCCCTATCTCCAGCAACGCTTTCCAGCTCCTCCTGGAGGATCCCGAGGCGTTCCCAGGCCAGATGAGATATAGTATCTCTCCAGCGTGTTCTGGGTCTACCCCGGGGTCTCCTACCAGTAGGGCGTGCCCGGAAAACCTCCAACGGGAGGCGCCCAGGAGGCATCCTAATCAGATGCCCGAACCACCTCATCTGGCTCCTTTCGACACGAAGGCGCAGCGGCTCTACTACGAGCTCCCTCCGGATGACCGAGCTCTTTACCCTATCCCTAAGGCTGAGCCCTGCCACCCTACGGAGGAAACACATTTCAGCCGCTTGTACTCCTGACCTTATTCTTTCCGTCACTACCCAAAGCTCATGACCATAGGTGAAGGTTGGAACCCAAAGTTTCCATTAGTCTTAAAATGTATCACATTCAGAATTAACAATTTACTTAACATGAGAAATGAAAATTAAATTACAAGTTATATGGTTGTCGTCACACAAGCAATGTTTAAAATAATGTTGATTATATAAATGTCACTTTGCATACACAAGAAAATTCTATATTCAACTAATAAGAAACAATACAGCTTAATGTGACTATTACGCATTAATTACCACTAATATTAATTAAACAGTGGGCAAATATAACGTAATACCTTTAACCGTAAAGTTATACACAATTTACACATTATACCCAAATAGGGACTTAAACATTAACAATGTGTTACGCATTGAGCTACAATGTATCTAACAGAAAATCCCCACAAATATGTAGCAACTTTACAGCGATACGACATGACCGGCGCTAACAATCTCCACATAGATCGCCAAACTCAAACAAACGGTACACATTGATCAAAATTTAATTATTTCTACAAAACATGTGCATTTTGCTAACAAATACAAGTCAACATACCAGTAGCATCCCTGTGGTTAACCAATTTCGCTGATGCCTTCCCACTCAACTAGCAGGTTTTTTCTCGTACTTTCGGTCTACCAGCTTGTTTCCCCGCTAGCTCAATCACTCGCTTGCTTCCTAAGTGAGGACGTCACTCAGCGTGAGCGACCTGCACTAACAATACCCCAGCAGTGGATTCAGCGCGAAACTTACATTCTATTTTATCCATTTACATTCTATACAGATTTAACAAGATTCAGACTTCACAGTAGTAGTAGCAGTGGCAGCTGGTGAAAAATTGTCTAGGTGGGGCTGAACCATATTCAGTCAGCTTCACAAATACAATTAAACACTAAGTGCAGGACACCAGTATTCTGTTAAATAGTAAGTATTTATTAAAGGTCAATATTAAACATGAGGCATTCTAACACAACAACATCTTACTAAAGTCAACTACAAAAACAAATGGGTCAGGTGAACTTTCTGTGTGTGTCTTGCATCTTATTTTTTTGGTCATTCTGAGTGGCAAACCTCTGAATTATTTAATTATTAAAGTCAGGGATGTTTTAGATTAGTTTTATCTCCATAGAGAGCATTTGCCAGAGCATTCAGGCTCTTGTGTGAAACTCTTGTTCAGGTAGGTCTTGATCATCTTCATAGAGAAGTGTCAGTTTCCATTATAGATTTGCACACAAAACGTCGGGTGCATGCAGTTTATTGCATAATCGTCGGGCAAAGATTTAAACATACAGATGGTCAAGGATAAGACATGGTATTGGACACTCCAGCGCCGTCTTTGCCACATGTATTAATTAAAGGGTAGTGTCAAATTAAACAATTTGATTGTTTAACTTTACAGACATAACGTTACTCATCATCATCATCATCATCGTCACCGCTTTGTCCGGGGTCGGGTCGCGGAGGTAGCAGTTCCAGCAGGGCATCCCAAACTTCCCTTTCCAGCTCACATTAACCAGCTCTGACTGGGGGATTCCAAGGCGTTCCCAGGCCAGTGTGGAGATATAATCCCTCCACCTGGTCCTAGGTCTTCCCGAGGCCTCCGCCCAGCTGGACTTGCCTGGAACACCTCCCTAGGGAGGCGGCCAGGTGGCATCCTTACTAGATGCCCGAACCACCTCAACTGGCTCCTTTCTACGCAAAGAAGCAGTGGCACTACTCCGAGTCCCTCACGAATGGCTGAACTTCTCACCCTATCCCTAAGGGAGATGCCAGCCACCCTCCGGAGGAAACTCATTTCCGCCGCTTGTATCCGCGATCTCGTTCTTTCGGTCATGACCCACCCTTCATGACCATAGGTGAGAGTAGGAACGAAGATAGACCGGTAGATTGAGAGCTTTGCCTTCTGGCTCAGCTCTCTCTTCGTCACAACGGTGCGATAGAGCGACTGCAACACCGCACCCGCTGCTCCAATTCTCCGGCCCATCTCTCGTTCCATTTTACCCTCACTCGAGAACAAGACCCCAAGATACTTGAACTCCTTCACTTGGGGTAAAGACTCATTCCCTACCTGGAGTGGACAATCCATCGGTTTCCTAACGATACCTAACATAACGTTACTAACGCTAATAAACCCACATCACAACCCATCTCCTCAATGCAAAAGTACAACTGACTAGCTAGCAAATCAAAAACACATTACAAAAAGTAAATATACACAGTAAATATACATAAACATATTACACATACCTGGCAAAGATTTAAACATACAGATGGTCAAGGATAAGACACTGTATTCAACACTCCAGCTCCTACACAGAAAAAATAAGTCACAACTTTGTTTAGGCCGTATACTTAAACCATTTTGCTCTTGTTAGCGAATTTTCTAGATCGTGGTAAATTAGCATACATTCAACAAAACAAGCGAAATATGTTTACAATTGTATGGCCGGCCTGTAAGTTGAACTTAAGACCCACATGTACTTTTCTTTACTGTTCTGGCTAGCCTGTTGTTCTATATTAATATTTGGTAGATCTGGTCCAACCTCTCTTCTTTTTTCCACCAGTTTTGATGAAGAGAATCGAGTTAGCAGGCGCCTGACATCCTGGGTCTTGCATCTCTGCGTTCATTATGGTCTTCTTTTCTCTGGGTTATGGCAGATCACAAAACCAACTTTCTCTACCACAGGCGGACTCTGCTTAGGGCAGTAAATTTACAGCCTTTTCTGGCAGCAGATTCGAGGATGCTGATTGGCAAAATTTATGTTGCCGCTGTTGCTATGTGCATTTCTTCGGTCAGCCATTGGCTGGTGCTGCTGCACTGAATCAGAGCCATAGAGATACACTGTCTGCTGTTGTTCTACCGCCCCAGAAGCACTGAAGCGCTAGCTAGAGAGAGGGGATGAACCATAGACATAAATGCGTCTACTGCTCAAAAAAATTAAAGGAACACTTTTTAATCAGAGTATTGCATCAAGTCAATTAAACTTCTGGGATATTGATCTGGTCAGTTAAGTAGCAGAGGGGGTTGTTAATCAGTTTCAACTGCTTTGGTGTTAATGAAATTAACAACAGGTGCACTAGAGGGACAACAATGAGACGACCCCCAAAATAGGAATGGTTTTCCAGGTGGACGCCACTGACATTTTTTCCCTCCTCATCTTTTCTGACTGTTTTTCACTAGTTTTGCATTTGGCTAGAGTCAGTGTCACTACTGGTAGCATGAGGCGATACCTGGACCCTACAGAGGTTGCACAGGCAGTCCAACTCCTCCAGGATGGCACATCAATACGTGCCATTGCCAGAAGGTTTGCTGTGTCTCCCAGCACAGTCTCAAGAGCATGGACGAGATTCCAGGAGACAGGCAGTTACTCTAGGAGAGCTGGACAGGGCCGTAGAAGGTCCTTAACCCATCAGCAGGACCGGTATCTGCTCCTTTGTGCAAGGAGGAAAAGGATGAGCTCTGCCAGAGCCCTACAAAATGACCTCCAGCAGGCCACTGGTGTGAATGTCTCTGACCAAACGATCAGAAACAGACTTTAGATTAGATTAGATTAGATTAGATTCAACTTTATTGT
>JAPMUY010000323.1:0-14284 GCA_026901105.3 Galaxias olidus | reverse complement strand
GGATATGATTCCCTTCATTTTCCAGGTTGGGGTGTCATTTTTATACTCATCAAACTGTTCAGTGACCCCTCGTGCCCTATGGATGGGGACATTCATTGTCATCCTGGAAGAAACCACTCCCAGCAGGATATAAATATGTAATCATAGGATAAAGGTTATCATTCAGAACAACCTTGCTATATAATATCCGTCTCTATGTAATTGTCGTCGGACTGTTCTTGCTGACAGTCTGATCACGTCCTGCATTGACATTCTCAGTCGCCCGAGCAAGAGTTGCTCTTCTGTTGTTCCTTACATACCGCTGTGTGGTTGTGCCCCCCGTTCTGTCTACATTATAGCAAATTTAGGATTGACCTGGCTATAACCACAACAGCACTAGCGTTACGCATGAGCACGTGAAGAGAAAAACATACAGGCGCTATTCTTGATGATGGACCCCCAGAAAAGCATGAAAAAAACACTGAGCCTTTACTTTACTATAATCTCAAATAGCTCGTAGTAAATTGCGTGAATAAATGTCATTTGACAGTGCTGTGGTCGAGTCACTAACCCTCGAGTCAGAGTCGAGTCCAAAGTCCCCAGTGATCAAGTCCAAGTCACCATAGGTCCGATCATATTTGAGTCACAAGTCCCGTCACTCTATTCTGTTCTGCTTCTCACAATAAATATAAGCACTCAAATTCATTAATATATTGTATTAATAGTTACCCATAGTTCATATTTTGAACAACCAATGCGCATGCGGCCGCAAAAGAGCAGAGGACCCTGTTTTGGAAATTTCCCAATCCCAGACTCACAAACCAGAGAGTGTCTTTGATAAGGTTTTATTATTACATTTGTAAGTGGGCTTACAGCCTTCAAGAACAAAAAGGTCTTCACTGAAGCAGCCAAAAAACATAGCTTCTCGTTTCCTTTTATTCATGCCTGTGTAAACTGAGACAACAGAAGAATCTCTTCTGATGGTCATGCACAGTACCCAAGATATTGACAAATAGTATTTTATACAGAGCTATACATGTGATATACATTGAACAGGCATTAGAACAGGCAACCACTTGGCGGTCAAAACTAAGTTTTATAGAATATCAGGTCAACGGCCAAGTTGCAGTCCTAGGAACAACACATTTCATGCTACACACGGAGAGTTAAAGCACTCTCATAAGAACGACCAAAGTCAGGCTATAGCAAATACAGAAAGAAAATAGCTGAATTGTATTTTTTATACAATCTCCTCTCTTTATAGTGCTTTCATTCTCCAATTCCTAAACATGATGGAGAGATATTATACGAGACGTATATGCTGGAAACAACATGCTATTCTAGCTTTAGAATATGATCAAAGTTAACGTAAAAAAACTCTGTCAAAATTAGCTCGAGTCCGAGTCCAAGTCATGTAAATCATACTACACCATTGCCATATTGCCATGGACCTTATTGGTGACAATGTAAATGTTGCGTGGGAAAAGGTCAGCAGGTGAAATGAAGAGAAGATGGTTATTGTTTCTAATGTCATATTATTAGTCATACTTATGTATTAATATATAAGACAAATTGCTTTTAAAGAAAGTGCAGCACTTTTAAACAAGAGGGGGGACTTGGTATAAGATGCTTAATGCCAAATGACTGCTGGATAGGCAAAATGTCTTAATTTTTGCATCTGATATCTCAAAAACACGGGCGGCATAAACAAGTTCTCTACATATTCTTTATTTTCCCTGTGCCTCCTCGCCACAATAAGAGCAGCCATCTCTCCTAAGGAGCGTATCTGAATAGTATGTGCTCTTCAGTCGTACTACAACACACATGCCAGCACTCTACTACTTGCTTTTCAGGCTTGGTAAATATCATTTTGGGGGCTGAATGTATCTATGTGAAAGTCTCCTCCCAGTGTTTTGCACGCTCAAATAGAAACGCCCATTATTGCATGTTTGTTATATCCTGTAGCTGCCAAATACACACATTATTAGAGCAATGCGATTGTCTGTACATGGTAAAAGGTTCTACTGAAGGCAATACATAATAGGAACATTTATCGTAGTTGAAATATAGATATTTTAAAAAGTGTTTGCCTTTGTTTCGTAAATGCTAGGTACAGTTATATGTACGTCTTTCTATTTAGCTAATAATCTTAATGTTGTTTTTGATTATTAGGATACTGGACACAAGAACATTCCCTCTCTTATTCATGACCTCAAACTTCAACCAATGATGCTGCCAAATTCTAATTCCATCATTGTAGTCCACCCTACTCATTGCTCTGTATGTATGTATGTATGTATGTATGTATGTATGTAAGTATGTATGTATGCATGCATGTTTGTATTTGCTTGTGGGTCTGTGGTTTTGCTTGTGTGCAAAACAAATAGAAAAAGAAATATAAATCTGTTTGTTTTTCAACCACAAATATTCCGGGGTATAGTATCCAAACAGTGAGAAAAAAGTAGGTATTTTGAGTTTAACTATGTAGCCTACTTTTAACCCTGACGTCATGAAGTTAAGGAAAGATATTTATTTAGGCCTTTGGAAAAGACAATCCTGCTTATGGAATTCGACTGCAACCACAGTAGGCTAATTATGCGACGGGAGGTAATCGACGTGGGTCTTCCCTGGTAAATGACTAAAAGCGCATCTTAAATGCTTCGCCTTGTGCATTGTGACTGTGTTGTTTCGTAGGCTATATCAACGTGGACAAGCCGGTGAAAATTGTTGCTTCATTACCAAGGTTGGAATTTAAATTAAAAACAAATATAGCCCACTAGTCACAAAAGTGAAACGAAATGGATTTCACATTGAGAATGGTTGCGCATGTCCTCATCCCCCAGTCAACTCATATTTATCGCCATGAATCCCAATTAATATTATTGTATGACTATGAAATAATTGTTAAATGTATGCAAGATGCATAACAAATGATAGGCATACTACAATACATTCTTACATTTTAAACATGTTAAAAGCTGTACATGACATATAAGCATATTAGCAAGTTATGGCTTAAGATGGGAAAGTTTAAACTAAGTATTGACAAACCTATTACCCGTTGTTATGCCTCAAAAGGAAACCGGGTCAAAACAAATGATTAAAATTGTTTTTATTATAAACGTTAATTTATGGCCATATACTGTAAAGTACAGATGAGTGACAAATTAAAGGACAAACCAACATCAAGTGTCTTAGTGAGGTGTTGGGCCAGCCCACCACATGCCACTAGAACAGCTTTAATGTGTCTTGGTATTGATTCAAGTCTCTGGAACTCCACTGGAGGGATGGAGCACAATTCTTCCAAAACATATTCCCTAATTTGATGATGGTGGTGGAATGGGCTTTCTAACGTCAGTCACGAATCTCCCATAGGTGTTCAATTGGGTTGTGATCTTGTGACTGTGAAGGCCATAGGATATGATTCCCTTCATTTTCCAGGTTGGGGTGTCATTTTTATACTCATCAAACCGTTCAGTGACCCCTCGTGCCCTATGGATGGGGACATTCATTGTCATCCTGGAAGAGACCACTCCCAGCATGATATAAATATGTAATCATATAGGTTATCATTCAGAACAACCTTGCTATAATATCTGTATGTAATTGTCGTCGGACTGTTCTTGCTGACAGTCTGATCACATCCTGCATTGACATTCTCAGTCACCCGAGGAAGAGTTGCTCTTCTGTTTTTCCTTACATACCGCTGCGTGGTTGTGTTTTTATTGCCATAGGGGAGCTTATTGGTGACTAAGTCAATGCTGCGTGGCAAAGAAAAAAGTCAGCAGGTGAAATTCAGAGCAGATGGTTATTATTTTGTCCGTCATATATATATTTATACTTATGTATGACTAATAATAAGACAAATTGCTTTGAAACAAAGGGCAGCACTTTTAAACAAGAGGGCGGACTGCCAAATGACATTGCTGGATAGACAATATCTTCATTTTATGCATCTGATATCTCATAAACACGGGCGGCATGAACAACTTCTCTACATGTTCTTTATTTTCCCTGCGAATCCTTCTCACCACAAGAAGAGCAGCCATCTCTCCTAAGGAGTGCATCTGAATAGTACATGCTCTTCAGTCGTACAAATAAACACACAAGCACTTCTCCTTTACCTATTTTCAGGCTTGGTAAATATCATTTTGGGGGCTCGATGGATCTATTTGAAAGTCTCCTCCCAGTATTTTGCACTCTCAAATAGAAATGCCCATTATTGCATGTTTGTTATATCCTGTAGCTGCTAAATACACACATTATTTTAGCGATGCAATCGTCTGTTTCGGTTACATGGTAAAAGGTTCTCTTGCTAAAGGCAATATATAATAGTAAAACATTTATCATAGATGAAATATAAATATACATTTTAAAAAGTGTTTGCCTTTTTTCGTAAATGCTAGGTACAGTTATATGTAAGTCTTTCTATTTAGCTGATAATCTTATGTTGTTTTTGATTATTAGGACACTGGACACAAGAACATTCCCTCTCTTATTCATGACGTCAAACTTCAACCAATGATGCTGTCAACTTCAAATTCCATCAGCACAGTCCACCCTACTCATTTCCCTTTAAAGACAGCACTGGTTATTCTGGAAGACTGCAGGACAATGCTGGGGGCTGATGGGAAATGGAGTGTTACAACCCCTAAGAAGTCTGAAATAAGTAAAGGACAACATTCCACAAGGTACAAATGTGGAGCGGTATTTAAGAGACACTCTAGGTCAATGAGACACCAGACGACACACACAGTAGAAAAGCCACATAGATGCTCTGACTGTGGGCGAAACTTCTTTAAATTAGCAAGCCTTCAAAAACACAGACGAATACACACAGGAGAAAAGCCATATAACTGTTCTGACTGTGGGAAAAACTTCTCTCAATTGTCAAACCTTCAAACACATCAAAAAATACACACAGGAGAAAAGCCATATCAATGCTCTGACTGTGGGAGAAACTTCTCTCAATTGGCACACCTTAAAAAACACAGAAGCATACACACAGGAGAAAAGCCATATCACTGTTCTGACTGTGGGAAAAACTTCTTTCAATTGTCAAACCTGAAAGAACATCAGAGAACACACACAGGAGAAAAGCCACATCACTGCTCTGACTGTGGGAGAAACTTTGCTCACTTGAGTAAACTTAAAAGACACCAACAAATACACACAGGAGAAAAGCCTCATTACTGCACTGACTGTGGAAAAAACTTCTCTCAATTGTCAACCCTGAAAGAACATAAAATGATACACACAGGAGAAAAGCCAAATCACTGCTCTGATTGTGGGAGAGACTTTACTCACTTGAGAAGCCTTAAAATACACAAAAGAATACACACAGGAGAAAAGCCATATCACTGCTCTGACTGTGGGAAACATTTCCGTCAATTTTCAAACCTTCAAATACACCAAAGAACACACACAGGAGAAAAGCCATATTACTGTTCTGACTGTGGGAAAAACTTCTTTCAATTGTCAACCCTGAAAGAACATCAAAGAACACACACAGGAGAAAAGCTATATCACTGCTCTGACTGTGGGGAAAACTTCTCTAAATCTTCAAACCTTAGAAAACACCAAAGAATACACACAGGAGAAAAGCCATATCACGGCACTGACTGTGGTAAAAACTTCTTTGAAGTAACAGTTTTCACGTGACGTCACAACCTTATAGGAATGTCTACTTGGCGGGCAAAACAAGGCTTCCTCTACCGCCAAATATTTTTACCAGGTTTGTTTAGCCAAAATGCCGGATAGTTGTTGCTCAATTGGATGTACTAACCAATGTGGAGACAAGCCTGGGTTGTGCCTCTACAGAATCCCATCTGAGAAAGAAAACCCAGAGTAGGAGATTGTGGATGTGTGCTGTTAGACATGCCACTGCCCCTGGGGAGGGCAAAGAATGGCAAACGTCAAAGTACATACGTCTTTGCAGCGAACATTTCTTCAACGGTAAGCTCAGGTAAACACCGGGTATTTTAATTATTGTATTTTTAGTCATATCTTCGTGTTATTGTTCTGACATAGTTTTTGTGGACCGAAGCAACCATCTCCAGTGCCCTTGGCGAGATACACTAGCCAACAGTTAGCTAACGCCAACGAAATAATAAATTGTCTAGTTTTAAAGGGAAGTTTAATTTTCAGTCAGAAGTCTAGAGTCCAGCAACCGAGAAGAGGAAAAGGGAGAAAGACATGGAAAGGTATGAGCAGCAGAGCAGAATGCAGAACGAGAGGGGGAAAAGAAACAAGATGCAGTGGATGTCCTCTTGGAATTGTCATCAGTGCTAGACGCTGAGCCTGCACCATCTGCTGAGGATGAACAACAGTGTGACAACAAACCATGCAAGGAAAAGATGGTCAGATTACAAAGGGAATGTAATGACCTCACAGAGGAAAACCGTAATTAAATCATGAACTCTCTTTTGAAAAAGATGATGAAAAAGTGAAAACATTGACTGGTTTAAAAAATTTGGTCCCAATTTAACGTCGGCTAACTTAATCCAAATTTGCTCATTTGATGTATACCCTTTAACCCTGATGATGTTACAATGGCAGCATTTCAGTGCAGTACTTCTTCACTGCTGTTTATTTTCAGCCACCCGGTGGTCAAAAGTTGGAAATGCACATATTGTGGAATAGTTTCATTCATTTAAATGTATATGAATATTGTCTGTAAACTTCTAAAAGCATGAACAAATTATGTGCCCAGTTTGTTGGTGCTTGCAGGTATATTTACACTACCGCTCGAAGGTTTGGAGTCACTTGGAAATGTCCATATTTTAAAAAAAGTCTAAATAAATCTATTCCAATATCTATAATTGATCAGAAATGTAGTCGAGACATTATCAATGTGGTAAATTACTACATAGGCGCACAGAGTCCCATTTCCAGCCACCATTACTCCTGTGTTCCAAAGGCACATTGTGTCAGCTACTGTAATCCACCTGCTTGGTGCCTTTAGTCAGATTGATGCTTAACTAGAAGGCTGCTGGTGTCTATAGTATGTGACTAATTCAAGTTAATGGTGGACCTGCAAGCAAATGACAGCGATACTAGTTACCTTTAAAATCTCAACTATGATTTAGCCAAAAGAAAAGACATACCCAATAGTGAAATACCTTTATTGATTTTTAAAGTTAATGTCTTCTTCAATAGACCGAGCGACAGACACTGTCGGGAATGTTGAATTCCTTCACCACATAATTGTCCTTGGAAAGAAAAGAGACAATAAGTAAACCAGCTAATGCTTTGCTGCTCTACAACACATTAATCTGAACATGAGTTACTGTAAATGGAATAAAGCTCACAGTTATCTTCTTTGACCTCCAGAGCTGATTGAAGCATCCAGTTGATGCCTTCTTCTTCATATTATTGGCAGAGGGCAGTAGAACACTGGGATAGATGTACTCATTGCTGGAGACGTTTTGAGGGAGGTCATTTTCTTCCACTGGAAGAGTCTGAACACATAACAAATGTAAATAAATTAAACAAAAAATATAATTAACTGAAAAGCTATTTATTCCTGTCTTCTAAGCAGGATTCTTTGATATTTTACTGTAAGACTAGTTGTTGTTTTTTTTAAATGGAAAAACTCATTTTTATGCTTTGACCTCCAGAGCCACTTGAAGCATCCAGTTGGTGCCTTATTATTATTATTATTATTGATAATCTGCAGATGCCTCTGTCTCAGTGGAAGAGATATCCAGTGCATCGATGTGGGTCTCTTCCTCTGGGTTGAGTAGGCCCTGCGTCTCTAATTGGCAGAAAATAAGTATGGAAGATGTCCAACAATACTCCAAAGACATCAATAATTGTTGTTATTACATAACAATAGGTAACTCAAGTCATTTATTAAACAAACATATATATAATCAACACTAAACAAAACAATGTAGTTTGTAAATAAGAGGAATCAGCAGGAATGCAATGGATGGATATCAATGTGTTGAGGAGGTATTGGAAGGTGCAGAAACTAAGGTTTGAACAATTTAATACCATATGTGGTGGTGGAGCCAACAAGAATGTCAGATCAGAGCCAGAGAGCTACAGTCACAGCCAAAGTCAGATGGCTGTCAGGACCTGACAGACAGGTGTGCCATTTCCATGGTAACGGCCATACCACCACAGCCCAGCACACTGCAGCAAGCAGCAGACCAGCAAGTATTTTTAACCGTTACTAGGTAAACTTATTGAGCAATATGACAGTGCTTCTAGAATATTCTTGTCCAACACATTTATTCTCACTAATATATCTTGTAATATTAAGCTTCATTTCAACCCATTTTGATTATTTCAGAACATTTACAGCATGACACAAAGTCTACTTCCATAACAGTTAACCAGAGGTAAAACATTAAATCCACAACACAACTTTGTATTGAATTTGACGGTATCTACTTCAGCCCATTGAACTACCTAGCAGCTCTCCTAACAAGATCTGGACTAGAATAAAATCCTGCTTAGGTATGCTTGTCCATTAGTGTAAATACAAATGAACGTACAAGTACTAATTCTTCATCGATGTGCAACATAGAACAAAGGTACTTAGTTTGGGGACTTCAATCTGCTGAACAATGTTTAAATATAATATAATTCACACTATGCATATGCATATGCATATTAGCAAAAATATACATGACATATGTTGTGTGTTCCCATGTACTGTGTGCCTGTTTTGAGAGTATTCACATCCAAATTGGAGCAAGGGTCTGCCGAAGGGACCAAAAGTAATTGGACCTCAGAAGGCTGCAAAAAATAACTGACCCTCATTAACCTGTCAAATTCAGTTAAAACAGGTGTGGCGTTTGCATTTGGAAGCTGTTGCTGTGAACACACAACATGCCAAAGGAGCTCTCAATGGAGGTGAAACAGACCATCCTGAGGCTGAAAAAGAAGAAATCCATCAGAGAGATAGCAGAAATTATGTCAACAGTGGTACATTCAGAAATAAATGACGTCCAAAACGTGGTGGATTTGCCACAACATCCACTCAAGTGAAGAACAGGAAGTTTATCAGTATCTAAGTCTAAAAAGAGAAGACTTCATGAGAGTAAATACAAAGGATTCACCACAAGAAACCATTAATCAGCCTCAAAAATAGAAAGGCCATTTCCAAAAAACACCTGAAGAAGTGATTCTTTGGACAGATGACTAAGACCAACCTGAGCAGAATGATGGGAAGAAGAAAGTTCTGAGGAGAGAGAGATCCAGCCTCTTCTGTAGAACATGGTCAGGACAGAAAGGACTGGGTCACTTGTGTGTCAGCCTGAATTCTGTAAGGATATACTCTGCTCAGATTCAGCCAAATGCAGCAAAGATGAGGCGCTTCACCCCCCTACTGCAAAAGCAACCCAGGAGTTTTTTTAAAGAAAGAAGTGACCCAATGGCCGAGTCAATCACCAGATCTCAAACCAGCATGCATTTCACCAGTTCAGAAAGACCCACAAACAAGCAACAACTGAAGACCGCTGCAGTAAAGCGTCATCAGTAGGCACCTTTACAAAATATTAAAAGTAACATTTTACTTGGGGTTATGTTTATTTGTCCAATTACATTCATATAAAAATAGCTAACCTACATGTTTAATCATATATGTAAGATAACCTTAAAGTCTGCACTGTCCAAGCATCCAAAATGAAGATTGTGTCACCCAAAATTTTTTTGGATGTATGCATAATATACATGATTTTGTGTGTTCCCTTGTCTGTGTGCTGATGCATCCACTAGCGTCTGCTACTAATAAATATTATAAAACAGTTTTTGAAAATACAACTGTTAAATGAGAAAACATTATTTGCAAATTTCAGAGCTAAAAATTCTAAATGTGACTAAGCCTCAGCCATTTCAGAGTGTGAATAATCATGTGGTTCAGAGAGAGAGGAAGCCTTATGTTGTCAGCCTGGTAAGGACAATACCATGAGCATATTAAAGCAGAACCAGTTCTATTAATAATACTAAGCATTACATTTAACCGCACAAATGTTAGAAAACTTCTGATGTCCAAGCATCCAAAAAGGAACCAAAAAGTATTCTGATTCTGTAGTACACCACTACTTCTGCTAATTATGACAAAAAATTCAAATGCACTAAAATAATCACAAATTATTTCTGAACAAGAAACTTATATTAATAATACTAGATTACAAAAGTCTTTCAAAGAACCACTTATTCTTTCTGAACATGACCTTTACAAAAAAGCACTAATTGCTTCTGAACAAGAAACTTCAGAAAACTTTCAGTGCTGAAAGTTCAGTGCTGCAGTCCCCCGTCAATGGAATGCCCACCTAGTCCCACTGAGGATTACACAGACTATCCTTAAAAACAGGCCATAAAACTTCTCTATTGAAGAAAGCCTTCTGCTTTAGATTGTTTTACAATGTAAAGCGCTTTACAAATAAAATATATCATTATAATTGTATTATTATTCTGTATAGACTGACTACCCTCTCCCACACACATGGACTGCTAATCCCTCCTCTATTCTCTGCCTCTTGTTCTCATTCAAGGGAGGGGGTGGGGTCTACCATTCTTAATGGGTGAAAAGCCAGCCAGTAGTTTAGCACTTTCTTGCAGTCTGTTAAAACAATAAACCAGGGACCGAGGGGGAGGGGCTGTTGTGCAGACCAGAACAAATAAGAAGCCCCTCCCCCATCAGCAGACCAACGGATACATAAAAACTGAAGCTCTGCCTTCTCCATACTGAGACAAAGGAACTTTTCCTACCAACCTAGAAAGAAAGAAATACATACAACTGAGAGAGACACACTAACACAAACTCTGGAGAAGCAACAGGAATCACCATGGCTGAGGTAACTAGAGGAATGAAGATTGACTGTGGTACAATTTTATTTTACCTTTTTCATAATGTGTTGAGCATAGATGGCCTCTTCAGCCTGGTTTATACTTCTGCGTGATCGCGTTAGCGAATGTAAACGTTCATTTGGCGCTTACGTTTGCACAGTTTGCCTACATACTTCAACGTAAGTTTAACGGGCCCATTCTATATGGGGAGGCTGCACACCTGGAGCCCTAGACAGCCTGAGTCCCCTGTAGTATACTAATCGTCCAGTTGGTGGCGGTAATATGCTAATTCCTAAAAATTGATTTATTAAAATTATTGTAGCCACAGTCCCCATGCCGTTAAGGACGCAAGTTGTGTCTGTACAATTAGCTTTACTTTGCGATTGATTAGTGAATTAAAATATACAAATATTAAGATATGAGATGAAGTATGCCTCAGCGGTCGATAAGTATACCCTCTGTAGACTGTGACGAATTGATCTTCGTTAATAACTGTAGATGTTGACCATTTTTTAAACGATATTTAGCTTCACATTGAAATGTTTTTATGTATTTATATATAAACGTTTATTCAAATATGAGATATGAAGTATGCTTTTTAAGATATGAGATATATATGCTGCACTGATTGTACAATGCAATGAAAAGCACTATGCTATCTATTAAAAAGGCTGCCATAGTGTTTTAGCATAAAGTTATATCCACTTGTGTTTTTTTGGATACACAGCAGGAGCCAAGTGCAATGGAGTGATCCATGTAGTTTCAGTTCAGAAGTTATATATAAACGTTCAATTCAAATATATATAACCCCTCAAGACATACAGTGTAATGATATGCACCATTGATCAAACATCTGCTGTACAACTCACTATTCTTCATCATACATCTACAGAACAGAATTATACAAAGCATTTTACTAAGACAAACAATTCATCTCTTTCTGAAATAAAAAGGAAAAAAGAAAGACAACTTTTTCGTGACCCATTTGGTATTTATTAAATCTTTATTTCCTCCTGGAGATTTATGAATAGGCCTATTGTACATTTGTCTTTGGTGTGTTCACACATATCCAGGGTGTACTCAAATGATGCTCCAGAATCAATGTGGAGTAAATTTATATGCGGTGTGAACGGGGTCAGAGGAATATCTTACCCGAAGCCATCTCATGTGTGGGAGCTAGAGACAGATAGCAGAAAATGGAAAATGTAATACATATAAAAAAGGACTGAGGGTTAGAGAGATAGCTAAGGGCAGAGGAGGTTGAAAAGGTCTTTGTATACATTAGACAGGTCTAATGTATATCAAGTAAATAAACTAAATCTTTAGCTAACAACATGTCGGACTGCAGATTTTGCTCCCTAAACAGACTAAGAATTTACAAATTGTTAACATATTCAGTTAACAATATCGATGACTTCAGCTAAAATTAACTATCATGCCCACAAATTATTAAAGTTGGCAACGTAGTTAACAAGGCTAATACTGCGTTGGAGATAATGTGTGGTGCAACTAAAAACGTTGAAATCACGAGATAGATCGCAATAAATAGATATCAACCCTAAGCGAGTTTCTTTAAATAACCCATAATAACATTAAGGTACTGCTGAACAACTATCATTTTAATAAATACATTTTTAGGAATTGGCATACCCAGTGCCGGATTAAAACACAAAGGGCCCTGGGGCTGGACATTATGAAAAGGCCCCCTTAAAATTATCATACAATATTTTTAGGCTCTCTCAATAATGAAATCTATTTTCAGACACTTTATGGTCAAACACTGTTAACTGCTCACAGTCTGGGCTATTATAACTTGAATTTGACCGTTTCATCCAGCCAACATTCATATTGGCTGAAAAAACAGGGGGATGCAAATCTCGGCAGGTGTAAAATCTGGTCTGCGGAATAATGCATCCCCCTCTTATCTTTATTTTCAGACATTTCAGGCTCAAACGCTGTTACCTGCTCATATTTTGGGCTGTTATGACTTGAATTTGAGACTTTCATCCATCTAACATTGATATAGACTGAAATAACAGGGGGATGCATATCTCGGCACCCACCCAGCAAAAAGTGGTTGAAAAGACGTTGAAAATACGTCTTTGACGGACGTCTTAACAACGTTCAAATTTGGTTGAAAAGTGAAAGGTGAAAAGACGTATAAAAAAGACGTCCCTCGACGTCTAAATATGGTGACAAAGGTCGAAAAAGACACATTCTTCAGGCTATTTCAATCAATAATTTCAAACATGAATTCATGATTTTATATTATTTTCATTATTATAACTTCATATTCATAATAATAATAGGCCTTGACAAATTGACAAAAAAGTACCAATAAAACATTTATTAAGTATCAATAAGTAAATAAATAATTAATAACTAATTAATTTATATTATTAATTATTTTTGGCTGCATAGCCTCCACCACCAGACCTTCCAGGGGCATGTTTAAGGTGGTCTGCCATGGCACGGGAATTTCATGCTCTGTGGCCGTCTTGTCCCACTTTTTGACAGCAGCTGCAATAAGACATTTTTTTTTATTCAACGTTTACTCATGATTATTACAGAATACAATCAAAGGAGCCAAAAAAGAAACAGTGTGTTGTATTAAGGTCTGATTATGACAGCCTAACCCAGTGTTTTTCATCCTTTTTCGTGCCATGGCACACCGCCACCCAATTGTTACAATGAAACATAGTAGCCTATCATAGTACGTATTAGCCTATAATACGTTTTTATTACAGTTTATTTGGTTATTATTATTATGGTTGAAAATCACTGGCCTAATCACTGCCTAATCGGAATGGTTTGTACGTAAAATTATATCAATACATACCAATCAAAATAGTGTACAGCACCATGCGCTTGACCTCTTGCATAATCTCCACCAGCTTTTTAAGTACGCACTTCTGGAACTCTAAAATGTTATGAAAAAAGCTAATGATTTCTGGCTGAAGATGACATTCATATTGTTAACATTCCTTTATGCATATGAAGCTAATCGCTCAGACCGTGCACCGAGTGTAGAGAAGCCGAGTGGGCTCTGATTCGAGCTTGCACCTGCTTTTTCTGCTGTCTATTGTGCAGAAAAATACACCAACAGTAGGCTTTTTGCATATCTATAGTACAAACATATTACACAAAACAAGTTAGTTACTTACTGGACATGGGCATTGGAAATGTATCCAGATTGTGGCCAGTTGAAGCCCTTGGTGTTTCTGAAACATTTTGAACTAAATTTATATAAAGGGGAAAAACAATTTTAGTTTAATTTACTCTTAATACTGCAACAACAACAAAAATAATGAGGAGAAGATTATGTATGCACATAATTGTTCCATATTCAATAATCTTACCATGTCTGGAAGTTGACTGTCCTGCACGTGCACCAGAGGATACCAGAGGAGTGGAGCGTCTTCTATCACTTCCATGGTGTGATTGGTGACTGGAAGAGATTGAACGTTCCCTTGTAGAGCTGGTCTGGCCTGTAACACCAACA
>JAPMUY010000322.1:127500-140000 GCA_026901105.3 Galaxias olidus | reverse complement strand
GAGAAAAGAAAGAGCATCTTCACACGCTAAAGTCAAACGTGTGTGTGTGTGTGTGTGTGTGTGTGTGTGTGTGTGTGTGTGTGCGTGCGTGCGTGTGAGTGTGTGTGTGTGTGTGTGTGTGTGTGTGTGTGTGCCTTCGTAGTATAAGGTCTGGGAGGACCTGTAATTTGAGGCTGACATAATTGCTCCAGTATAGTGTTAGGGGTGTGGTCTGGAGGATGGCATCACCACAGCCCAGGCCATGAACAGGCTGGAGGAGTCAGACTCCCATAGTCCCCAACACACACACACACACACACACACACACACACACACACACCCACATGCCCGCCGCCCGCCCGCACGCACGCACGCACGCACGCACACACCACACACCCCACCCACCCACCCACCCACCCACCCTCAAACACACACACACACACACACACAAACACACACTTCATTGGCACAGGCTAGCACTGTTCTATCAGACCCAGGTCTGAGGTGATACCTTGTCTCTGATGGAGAGACAATGTGAGGTTGTCACATTATTATTCGATGTGGAGGGGAAGGCATGAGGAAAGGAGGCTGTGATGGCTGACCCTTTGTTTCCCTCTGTGAGAAGGTCTCTGTGAGCGCTCTGCTTTGACCTCCTGGAGACATGTTATTCTCTCTGCTTAGACTTCATGGCTGCTGCTTTTACAGTTTTAGAGCCAGCTTTAACTTCTTCAAACTAATCTAATTCAAAAGCCCATTAGAGGTGGGTGGAGGTAAAGGTCCATGGCACTGCTACGTACAGGAAATGAATGGCACGACTGGCGGCCATTTTGGGGACTGCAGAGCCAGGATGGGAGTGCAGTTTCTCCTGCTGCATTGTGACTGACTGAGGGTGGGTTAACGTAGCGAGGAGACGGCTCTCTCTATCAGTTTCTCCTGCTGCATTGTGACTGACTGAGGGTGGGTTAACGTAGCGAGGAGACGGCTCTCTCTATGCTCACTCTATACCGCTAACAATCATCATCACCTCGTGTTTAGAAGAGCAGCTTCAGAAGAAGACAAATCTGAAAACGAATTACCCCCAGCCTTTGGCCGTAGACGAACATTCATTATTTATGGTGTTTTAATACGCTGTGGAGCGATGGGGGAGGGGGGACGGGGGACGGGGGACAGGGGGGTGCGGACGGATGGGGGGGTGGACGGACGGATGGGACGTAGCGTCTTTAGCTACTTGATATGTTTAACCTCTATTTAGGCCTCTTCTACACATTTGCATTGTTTTGACATAATGACCTACATTGGACTTAGTGTTTCTCAGAGTCCTCCTAATGTTTTGGGTTTCTTTGTTTTGTCTAAGGAGCTGATCAGTTCTATAAGAGACACAGGTTATACACTGGGTTACACAGCACCAAACAAAGTTAACATCCAAAACCCTAAACCCTAAAATAAGAAGGACTTCATGGGTTTCCTTTCCAGTGTAGAACAGGATGCAGCTGTTGCTGAACCTGCAGCCTCAGCGTAGTGGGATCAGTACCTGTAACGGCTGAAACAGATGAACCTGCAGCCTCAGCGTAGTGGGATCAGTACCTGTAACTGCTGAAACAGATGAACCTGCAGCCTCAGCGTAGTGGGATCAGTACCTGTAACTGCTGAAACAGCTGAACCTGCAGCCTCAGCGTAGTGGGATCAGTACCTGTAACTGCTGAAACAGATGAACCTGCAGCCTCAGCGTAGTGGGATCAGTACCTGTAACTGCTGAAACAGATGAACCTGCAGCCTCAGCGTAGTGGGATCAGTACCTGTAACTGCTGAAACAGATGAACCTGCAGCCTCAGCGTAGTGGGATCAGTACCTGTAACGGCTGAAATAGCTACACCTGCAGCCTCAGCGTAGTGGGATCAGTACCTGTAACGGCTGAAACAGCCGTCACTCTGGGAAATAGTGATGATGATGGTGTTGGTGATGAAGAAACCATTCCAGAGGAAGACAGTGGAGCTGCTTAACAGGTGTATGAAGTCTGTAGATCACAGCTCTGTTATGTAGCCCTGCTGAGTACCTTTAGATAGTAGTCTTTATATTATACTGTATATACACAGTCCTCCCCTCTCTCTCTCTCTCTCTCTCTCTCTCTCTCTCTCTGTCTCTCTCTCTCTCTCTCTCTCTCTGTCTCTCTCTCTCTCTCTCTCTCTCTCTCTCTCTCTCTCTCTCTCTCTCTCTCTCTGTCTCTCTCTCTCTCTCTCTCTCTCTCTCTCTCTCTCTCTCTCTAAGCTGTCTCTCTCTCTCTCTCTCTCTCTCTCTCTGTCTCTCTCTCTCTCTCTCTCTCTCTCTCTGTCTCTCTGTCTCTCTCTCTCTCTCTCGCTCTGTCTGTCTCTCTGTCTCTCTCTCTCTCTCTCTCTCTCTCTCTCTCTCTCTCTCTCTCTCTCTCTCTCTCTCTCTCTCTCTCTGTCTCTCTCTCTCTCTCTCTCTCTCTCTCTCTCTCTCTCTCTCTCTCTCTCTCTCTCGCTCTCTCTCTCTCTCTCTCTCTCTCTCTCTCTCTCTCTCTCTCTCTCTCTCTCTCTCTCTCTCTCTCTCTCTCTCTCTCTCTCTCTCTCTCTCTCTCTCTCTCTCTTCTCTCTCTCTCTCTCTCTCTCTCTCTCTCTCTCTCTCTCTCTCTCTCTGTCTCTTCTACTACCTCTGTCCCATTGAGCTATCATTCCTTATCTGCCTTCCACTCTCCCCCTCTCTTCCTCTCTATCTCTCCTTCTCTCCCCCCCCTCTCCCCCTCTCTATCTCTCTATCTCCCCTCTTTCTCTCTAAAGACCTCACCCTTATAGAAGAAATGGTGGAGAAATGTTTAACTCTGAACCTCACAACCCCAGCTTCTAAGCCGGGCCCTGCCCCAGATGCTGTCTGCCAAGCTGCCCCGTGAAATGTGTGTGTGTGTGTGTGTGTGTGTGTGTGTGCCTGTGAGTAGTGAGTGATGTGTGTGTGTGTCTGTCTATGTGTGTATGTGTGTCTGTCTATGTGTGTATGTCTGTGTACGTGTAGGTGTGTGTGAGTAGTGAGTGTGTGTGAGTAGTGAGTGATGTGTGTGTGTGTGTGTGTGTGTGTGTGTGTGTGTGTATGTGTGTGTGTGTGTGTAGTGAGTGATATGTGTGTGTGTGTGTGTGTGTGTGTGTGTGTGTGTGTGTGTGTGTGTGTGTGTGTGTGTGTGTGTGTGTGTGAGTGATGTGTGTGTGTGTGTGTGTGTGTGTGTGTGTGTGTGTGAGTGATGTGTGTGTGTCTGGTTCAATTCCACGGTGAAACCCAGCCCAGTGTTAGCTGTGATGTCTGCTCAGTGGGCGCTTGTCTCCAGCTGAGTTTTAATTCAATCCCTATTGATCCATATATCTCCTTCCAAGGACTCCAATATCATATGAATGCAGTTCAGGGATGGCTTCCCCATATTATTGTATTCCAGTGTCCATAAAGGCATTAGAGGCCTGCAGTGCCGCTCAGATCAGGTTTCAATCCATACCCACTAAATAGACGGGCCTCTCTCTGCTGTCTCTCCTCCTGCACCTCCACGCTGTACCGTTAGAGAATCACCCTATTCTGTTAGGAACAACACCCCCTCCTCCTCTCCAACACGCCAGCTGCTTTAAATATACATTTTCATGGAACGATGGAGAGAGTCGCTGCACTTCCCACTGCGCGTGTTTTAAAGATATTGTTACTGTCTTATTAGGGTTGGAAATCGATGCGCATCCCAGAAAGACTGTTAATATCTCCCTGACTGAAGCTGCTACCCCCACCCCTCTTACCCCCTACTCCTTGATACCAGCAGCCGTTACAAAAAGAGAAATGGAGAGAGAAAGAGAAGAAGAAAAAAATCCAGGCATCCATATTGTGTGTGAGGTTATCCTTTGGTTAATGTGACATGTCTGTCTGTGACCTTGGCTCTGGGTAACTGCAGGGATTATTATTGTGATAATGTGGCAATTAAACAGAAGAACCGCTCTGTCAAAACAGGGGGGCGGGGGGGTGATGGCGGAGGAGAGATTACGAGGTAGAGGGGAATGCATTAAGTCGGACATTCATCCTCCCCCAGTGGATGTGGCTCAGGAGCCTGGCTCTGAGGCCGTTACACACCCTCCCCCTCCCCCAGCCCCACACCCTACACACACACACACCCTCCCCCACCCTCCCCCCTCCCCCAGCCTGGCTCTGAGGCCGGTACACACCCTCCCCCCTCCCCCAGCCTGGCTCTGAGGCCGTTACACACCCTCCCCCCTCCCCCAGCCTGGCTCTGAGGCTGATACACACCGTCCTTATTGATATCCTCTGCCGATCAATACCGCTCTGTGCAGTAAAAAATAATACCAGTAAATCAACACACAGGAGCCGCCATCGGACTGAGGGAAAGGATCCAGAGGCAGCACTAATGAGACAGAGAGACAGAGAGAGAGAGAGAGAGAGAGAGAGAGAGAGAGAGAGAGAGAGAGAGAGAGAGAGAGAGAGAGAGAGAGAGAGAGAGAGAGAGAGAGAGAGAGAGAGAGAGAGAGAGAGAGAGAGAGAGAGAGAGAGAGAGAGAGAGAGAGAGAGAGAGAGAGAGAGAGAGAGATAGATAGAGGAGAGAGACAGAGAGAGAGAGAGAGAGAGAGAGAGAGAGAGATAGGGGAGAGAGAGAGAGAGAGAGAGAGAGAGAGAGAGAGAGAGAGGGAGAGAGAGAGAGGAGAGAGAGAGAGAGAGAGAGAGAGAGAGAGAGAGAGCGAGAGAGAGAGAGAGAGAGAGAGAGAGAGAGAGAGAGAGAGAGAGAGAGAGAGAGAGAGGGAGAGAGAGAGAGAGAGAGAGAGAGAGGGAGAGAGAGAGAGAGGGAGAGAGAGAGGGAGGGTGTTCTGTGGTGTCTTCATGAAGACTACACGTTTGTTGTTTGCTGGTTTAATATTGTTTTCTGTCTTTTACACGCAGACATGGTGCTGGTTTGAAATTGTTTTCTGGCTTTTACACGCAGACATGGTGCTGGTTTGAAATTGTTTTCTGGCTTTTACACGCAGACATGGTGCTGGTTTAATATTGTTTTCTGGCTTTTACACGCAGACATGGAGCTAGTTTGAAATTGTTTTCTGGCTTTTACACGCAAACATGTTGCTGGTTTTGAATTGTTTTCTGGCTTTTACACGCAGACAAGTTGCTGGTTTTGAATTGTTTTCTGGCTTTTACACGCAGACATGGTGCTGGTTTTGAATGCATTACTGTAGGCAGTGTTTTCTATTCGTCCAACAAGACGTTTCTGTCCCTCAGCCTTTCCCTGAATGTAGGAATAAATCGTCAAGCTTTAAAGTGAGGGTTCACTAAAACCTCATGCTTTGTTTTGTTTGTTTCTTTTTGATGCAGATTCTTCCTGAAATTCTTCCTCAAGTGCAATCAGAACTGTTTGAAAAATGCAGGCAACCCACGAGACATGAGGCGCTTTCAGGTAAAACCTATAATTAATAATATGAGCTAACCCTAGTGTGTTTATTAAATACATATTCTAGTGTTGAATGCACCGTCTGTGTGGGTGTGTGTGTGTCTGTGTGTGTGTGCGCGCGTGTGCGCGTGCGTGCGTGTGTGTGTGCAGACGGTTCTCATGTAACACGTCTGTCTGTCCCCTATAGGTGGTGGTGTCCACTACAGTCAACGTGGACGGCCATGTTTTAGCCGTGTCAGACAACATGTTTGTCCACAACAACTCCAAACATGGCCGCCGAGCCCGACGCCTGGACCCGTCCGAAGGTACGGCCCGCCCCCAATAAACATGGCCTCCACTGCCCTCAATAAACATGGTATCCACGGCCCTCAATGCACATGGTATCCACTGCCCTCAATGCACATGGCACTGCCCTCAATAAACATGGTATCCACTGCCCTCAATGCACAGCGCTCATATTTCCAACATGATGTCAGTCAGGTAGATTGTTGATGAAAACTGAGCGTTTGATTGGCTCCTTTGGGGAAGCACTAGCAAAATACTTATTGACAGAAACTTTGCACAGGATTTGATGTCATACACACACAGACCACCATCTCTTACCATTTAAATACATCCTGAGTAAAAAAAAGGTCCTTTATATGTAAAACATTAGTCGTTCAAAATGCTAAATGCATACACGTTAAACTTTAACCTTTTGGTGAACAAAGTCTTATTCACCATTTGAGAGATGAAGCATGAGTCTTTGTCATCTCATTAATGAAACTGTATTATGTGTCAGGGGAGGAGTGATGACGTGTTCACTGAAGTGGTGACTTTTATTAGCGTTGCTGGTTTTATATTGTAACACTCCTGCATCCCCTCCACACAGTCAAACTCACACACCACCTTTGCTGTTTCCTAACATGACGTTACACACAGTTCAATCCAAGGATATAAAATACTCCTCGCTGTTCCTGCTGTATGAAGCCTAACCCCAAACTACTTGACCAGCAGCCAATCTCTGGCCATTCAAAGGCTGGCAGGGACTCTGCAGACTGGGCTCCCACTGATGTGCCATGGCTCATGTAAAGTCTATGTAAAGAATATCCAAAGGGCACTACTGACGAAGGCTGTTTAAAGTTTGGAAATCCCTTGAGTAACTGTTTGAAATGCTCCCAGAGTGTAGGAGGGCTGCATGTAGCACTTAAACATTCAGACATGGTGAGTGTTAGGAGAGTCCCTTTTCCCCTTGGCCCCCTGGCCCTACACCCGGACAGAAGGAAGAGGAGGAGGAGGAGGAGGAGGAGGAGGAGGAAGGAGAGTAGAAAGCTATCAATATAGCCACCAAGCCCAGGGAGACAATCTCACCCTCTTTCATCTCTGCCAGATTGGGATGTTTTTTCAAAACCAAACATCTGCTCATGTCTTTATTCCAGACCCCCCCCCCCCCCCCCTACACACCAGCCTCCTGAGAAAGTTTCCAGCGCAGTGTGTTTCACACTCCTGTGCTCTATTCATTTATATCCCTAGCAGAGACCACCCCCCCCCTGTTGTATAGGCTGTGCGCTTTGTTTACTGTTGTGACAAGAGGAAATTAATAGCGCTGACAGTTGAGTACAAGGGAAAAAGGCTCATCTTCACTAACACTCTCAACAACTGTTAAACAGCCAGGGAGAATTCTGTAATGGACTCTCTCTCTCTCTCTCTCTCTCTCTCTCTCTCTCTCTCTCTCTCTCTCTCTTCCTGACTATACCCATATCAACATACTGTCTCTCTCTCTCTCTCTCTTCTCTCTCTCTCTCTCTCTCTCTCTCTCTCTCTCTCTCTCTCTCTCTCTCTCTGTCTCTCTCTCTCTCTCTCTCTCTCTCTCTGTCTCTCTTTCTCTCTCTTTCTCTCTCTCTCTCGCTCTCTCTCTCACACTCTCTCTCTCTCTCTCTCTCTCTTTCTCTCTCTGTCTCTCTCTCTCTCTCTCTCTCTCTCTCACCTCTGACTCTGCTAATAAGGGGAGGACACCTCTGTTAGTTTGACTATTCTTCTAAAAGTGGATGTTTTAGTTTTTATAAATAGCTATTTCAGTTGCCCTCTTATGAATTTTAGAGTTTAACCATGTTTTTTTTTTTTTAAACAAATAATAGTTTATTCAACACATTTAGATGTTTGATACATCCTCTACAATGAACAAAGCCTAAAGTCATACCCTACTTTAAACAAACGCTAGCTGCCTTGGAGGAACTCCATGTAATGTATGGCTTCAACAAGGTCCTGTTCTTACAATGTTTATGAGAAGACAAATATGGTGAAACCTAACTACTGACGGGCATATCAAACCATCCCCCAGTAAAACCTCTTTTACTATCAGAGTCCCGGAACAGCTGCTAAGTGTGGCTGTGTGAGAGAGGACTTCCAGCACACATTACCATGTGAACCACATTTTCCTCTCCTCAGCATTGAGCTGCTGGGTTTGCCAGGATAGGCTGGAGACAAGAGGACGTTGTTCCCCTCACTGACTCCTGTGGTCTGGCTGGACCAAGGCAGACGCCAGCCGCTGGATTTGCATCGAGCTCATTATTGATTCAGAAGCTAATAATTTTTTTCCCAAAGTCATTAGCGGTGGTTTGATTGTCAAGGCTAGCTGTGATGCTGTTCAAAAATATGTTAGACCCCTTGGTGATTAGGACTTGCTTGGAAACACAAAAACAATAGCAGCTTTTCACAGATCACCAGTTGTACTTTTTCGCAAGAGTCAATGATTTGGTTAAGTTCAGTTATTCCTTAATTCATTAGTATTTCCTCATATTTAATTACAGCCTATGAAATTTCAGCCTAGGATTTAGCTCGACGTGAACACTTTAAAAAAAGACGTCTTTATTATTGTTCATATTAATAATGTTACTACTACATTACACTAATTATAATGTAATTATTGTTGTTGTTGTTCTTGTTGGGAACCACCAGGTCATGACCTCACAGGCCTGCATTGATAATCTTTCTGGTAGCAGCACATTTTCCCCTGACCTGCTCTTTAGCTCTAGTTAGCTAGTTAGCAAAGAGTTTGTAGCCTGGTCTTTAGCTCTCTTGTTAGATAGTTAGCTAGTTAGCAAGGAGTTAATAGCCTGCCCTGCTGCTTAGCTCTCTAGTTAGCTAGTTAGCAGGGGAGTTAGTAGCCTGGTCGTTAGCTCTCTTGTTAGATAGTTAGCTAGTTAGCAAGGAGTTAGTGGCCTGCCCTGCTGCTTAGCTCTCTAGTTAGCTAGTTAGCTAGTTCGCAGGGGAGTTAGTAGCCTGGTCTTTAGTTCTCTAGTTAGCTAGTTAGCTAGTTAGCAGGGGAGTTAGTAGCCTGCCGCCCTGCTTAGCCCTCTAGTTAGCTAGTTAGTAACCTGCCGCCCTGCTTAGTCCTCTAGTTAGCTAGTTAGTAACCTGCCCCCTGCTTAGCCCTCTAGTTTGCTAGTTAGCTAGTTAGTAACCTGCCGCCCTGCTTAGCTCTCTAGTTAGCTAGTTAGCTAGTTAGTAACCTGCCCCCTGCTTAGTCCTCTAGTTAGCTAGTTAGCTAGTTAGTAACCTGCTGCCCTGCTTAGCTCTCTAGTTAGCTAGTTAGCTAGTTAGTAACCTGCCCCCTGCTTAGCCCTCTAGTTAGCTAGTTAGTAACCTGCCGCCCTGCTTAGCTCTCTAGTTAGCTAGTTAGCAACCTGCCCTTAGTAACCGTCGTGTTGTTCCATCTGCTTGTGTTTCCGAAGCAGCTACGCCCTGCATCAAAGCCATCAGCCCGAGCGAAGGCTGGACCACAGGGGGCGCTACAGTCATCATCATAGGGGACAACTTCTTTGATGGGCTGCAGGTGGTCTTCGGCACCATGCTGGTCTGGAGCGAGGTGAGAGTCCGACCTATGACGTATGACCTGTGATCATGTTGTAGTACCATTGAGCCTCAGTGAGTACGACCACAGCAGCTGGTTAAGCATAGAAACATACTCTCTGTACGTTCTCAGTCGTGTTGATAAAACTCAAACTCACTGGGCACGCAGACAAAAACCAAACACACACGATACATGGTAGATACATCACTTGTGACGCTAACACATACACACACACAGACACACGCACACACACTCGTACATAACTCCCAGACTGACAGCTATGTCTCAATGTGTAGCACTACACCGTGCGATCTGCATGTCCCCAAAAAGAAGGTGATTTGGTTGCTGGGCAGCGGCGGGTGTCTGTGTGGGTATGTGTGTGTGTGTGTGTGTGTGTGTGTGTGTGTGTGTGTGTGTGTGTGTGTGTGTGTGTGGAGGGGGGTTGTAAGTCAGAGCGCTGAGCGGTGCAGAAGGAGCACCATGAAATATTGAAGTGGGACCAGCACACAACACCTGCTGGAGAGAAGACCTCTCAGCAGCCACACCTGGAGGAACACACACACACATACACACGCACGGACACACACACACACATGCTCACGCTCCGACACATGCACACACACACTGACATTCCGACACGCACACATTCACAGATGCAGATGTGCAGGCATGTAAGAGCATGTACACACCAAAATACTCAGACACAAGCAGCCGCACACACAAACGTGCACACACACACATACACACACACACACACACACGCACTCAAACCCATGTACTCACACCCTGAAAGGACTACATATATAAGGTATCTTGTCGACTGTGGATTTTATTCACTCAGTCTTAGTAGTCTTTAAATGTGCAGTGATCAAACAGCTTGTGGTTGGTTGACCCAGATAATTACCAAAGTTTTATCTTATTATTGAAGCTTAAAATGAGAAATGCTATGGGCAGAGTAGCCGTGTATTGGCTGAGTGGTAAAGGAAATAGGCCACCTCAGTAAACAACTTAACGTAATTAACGGAAAGCTCCACACTGAGAGAGCGCAGTGGGAGATACACTATCTTTAAACAACAACGTAAACAATGGAATCGCCACGGTGATGGGATCCCACGTTACTGAGCTCCACACATCAGCTATGTGCTCCCTAAACCTGACCTTTGAACTAGGCCGCACACAGTCTAAACAATGTCTCTCTGTGTGTGTGTGCGTATGTTTGTGCGTCTATATGTGTGTGTGTGTTGATATGTTCCAGCTGATCACGCCTCACGCTATCCGTGTCCAGACGCCCCCTCGTCACATCCCCGGGGTCGTGGAGGTCACGCTGTCCTACAAGTCCAAGCAGTTCTGCAAAGGAGCCCCCGGACGCTTCGTCTACACAGGTACACACCACCTACACCACTGTTATCTACACAGGTAAACACCACCTACACCACTGTTATCTACACAGGTAAACACCACCTACACCACTGTTATCTACACAGGTAAACACCACCTACACCACTGTTATCTACACAGGTACACACCACCTACACCACTGTTATCTACACAGGTAAACACCACCTACACCACTGTTATCTACACAGGTAAACACCACCTACACCACTGTTATCTACACAGATAAACACCACCGCACCTACACCACTGTTATCTACACAGGTAAACACCACCTACACCACTGTTATCTACACAGATAAACACCACCGCACCTACACCACTGTTATCTACACAGGTAAACACCACCACACCTACACCACTGTGTTGAATACCCGCTGTCCAGTCTCTCTTTTCACTGAGGTAAACATTGCCCCCAATGCAAGGACACACTGTCCTCCTCTTCCTCCTGTAGCAGAGAAGTTCCTCCATCCTACTCTTCCTCCTCCAAGGGAGACGTTTCCCTGTCCTCCTCTTCCTCCTCTAGTGGAGTAGTTCCCCTGTCCTCCTCTTCCTCCTCTAGTGGAGTAGTTCCCCTGTCCTCCCTCCTCTTCCTCCTCTAGTGGAGTAGTTCCCCTGTCCTCCTCTTCCTCCTCTAGCGGAGTAGTTCCCCTGTCCTCCTCTTCCTCCTCTAGTGGAGTAGTTCCCCTGTCCTCCCTACTCTTCCTCCTCTAGTGGAGTAGTTCCCCCGTTGTTCTCTGTCTGGTCTTAAACAGCCTCACATTGGAATATCACAGTGAGGAATCAGGGTCTCTTTACCAGAGCCCAGTGTTCCTCAGGAATATCCAGATGCCATTCAAAGTAGCAGAAAGGTCATGTGGACGTGTGTTTAGAGTGATAAGTAAATGTCACTGCGTTGAGTCCTGAACGACAGGTCCCGGTGTTGAGGCCTTCTGTTAAACACCGGTTTATCGCTCTCTCTCCTCCGCCTCTCTCCCTCAGCCCTTTGTTCAAACTCCCGCCTATTCCAGCACGCACGCATACGCTAAGGGGAAAGAAGAGGGGGGGACTTGACAAAGGAAGGTCCAGCACGGCCTCAGAGCGTTACCTTTTGCCTTGCTAATCTGATTCCCGTCGCTGACGTGACTGACAACTGCTCCGCCATGCTTTGTGTGGGAGGGCATGCTGAATGGAGGCTTTGCTGGTTATCTGCTACGGACCATTAGACCGTTGGACTTTGAAGCTCTTTCTCTGGTGAACCTTAAATGAACCATGTTGTGAATTCCTTGAAAGAGTTGCTGAAAGAGTTTAGAGCATTGCTAACGTGCGTCGTTATCTAAGAATAAGACTATCTCAAACAGGGCCTTCACTCATATTGTCAGCATCAGCAAATCTTAACTTTTTTTCAAGTTGAATAATAAAAGGACAACATCTGAGTGGATTTGACAGATAGCGCGGCATCAAAGCCGTATTTCCCAAATGGCTCTGCAGCTCCACACACAGACAGGTGGCAGCTTCACAATGTTGTACAATTTCCACATGAAGTCCACGTAGGATTCCATTGCCCTCGCCAGAATGGCAGCCATATTGTGCACACACCAACAGTAAAGCTCATGCACACATACATATTTTAAGATCTGGAAAGCGTCCGTTTGCATTTTCAAAAGCTTATTGTTTGTGCCAGGAGTGTGTTATATTCATGAAGGCAAAATAAGGCAAGCTTTGAAATACTAAATAGGCAAGCTGTGTATAATTGAAAAAGGAAAAGGAATGCCAGCCACTTCCAGTGATGTCATTTCCTCTGCCCACATTAACGTTAGCTAAGGATAAATAGGAATATCATATTAACATGGTTACAAGCTGGTCTTTTCTCATATTGTTAAGAAA
>JAPMUY010000322.1:112500-117500 GCA_026901105.3 Galaxias olidus | reverse complement strand
AGAGAGAGAGAGAGAGTGTGTGTGTGATAGAGAGAGAGAGAGAGAGAGAGAGAGTGTGTGTGTGATAGAGAGAGAGAGAGAGAGAGTGTGAGATAGAGAGAGAGAGAGTTAAAGAGGGCAAATAGATGATTAAATATATAAATAATATTTCTCTCTCTGTCAGACACCTTCAGTCTGTTTTGCTGTCTACAGTGCTCACTGGGTCTCTCTCTCTCTCTCTCTCTCTCTCTCTCTCTCTCTCTCTCTCTCTCTCTCTCTCTCTTCTCTCTCTCTCTCTCTCTCTCTCTCTCTCTCTGTCTCTCTCCCTCTCTCTCTCTGTCTCTCTCTCTCTATCTCTCTTCATCCCTCTCTCACACCATCTCTCTCTCTTCATCCCTCTCTCTCTCCCTCCCTCTCTCTCTCTCCTTTCCTCCCCATGTCTTCTCAGTGAACTGTATTATCTTTCTCTCTTATTTCTTGAAGAAAAAGAAAAGAAATTGCCCGCGTCAGACACTGCAAAGAAGAAAAGAAATCAATACAAATGACGATGGAGAAAGTGGCACTGATGTCTGGAATTGCAGCATATGTTTACACTAAATCAGGCAATCTATCTTCATATGGTGGGTGTAATGCCTAAGAGGTCAGAGGTCACACTGCGCGCCAGCGCTCTCCAATTACTCAGCGCTTTGCTAGGAGGCAGCCGTATCGATTGGCTGAGAGAACTGAAGGCCTGCAGGCAGCCAATAGGGCGCTAGGGTCAAAGTTCGGGGGGATTTTAATAAGGGGAAGTAATGGGCTTAATTTCAGAGGGAGAGGCTGGTGGTGAGGCAGGAGAGGAGGACAGAGTTTATTCTCTCGCTCTGCTGTCCTCCTGTCAGCGGTTGATTAAAGTCTAAGAGTAGTAAGATTGCTTTACATCCTCTTCATCTTTCCTTTTCTTTCATTCTGTCCTTCTATTCTCTTTTCCTTCATTCTGTCCTTCTATTCTCTTTTCCTTCATTCTGTCCTTCTATTCTCTTTTCCTTCATTCTGTCCTTCTATTCTCTTTTCCTTCATTCTGTCCTTCTATTCTCTTTTCCTTCATTCTGTCCTTCTATTTTCTTTCCCCCTGCTTGTCTGTCTCTCATTCAATCCTCTGCCATTTCTTCTTCTCAACTTAAACAGCCTTTTTATTCCCTTCTTCAGAGTTCCTATAAATATATATTATGTGTGTGTGTGTGTGTGTGTGTGTGTGTGTGTGTGTGTGTCAGGAGAGTGAAGCAGTAATTTAGTTTGCAGAGTGTTTGATTACTGGCTACACAAATCTATTCTACATCCCCAAACAGCTTTTAAGGGCTCAAAGCAGCCAATCAGGCTGGGCGCTCGGCAGAGCCACGCATTACGGCCTGAGAATTCCTCCCAAATCCAACATGGCAGCCCCCCGTGGCCAGGCCACATCTCCGGCTCTGTCACCCTTCAGATCTCATCCCCGCCCGCCCGGCCCCTTTCTCCTCCATCGCTGTTTCAAACGGGTTACGACAAATTTGATTTAGCAGCTCGCTGGTGCCCATTCCCGGAGAAAAGAAAACAAATATTGTTATAATGGTAATAACATCTATTTGCCCGCTCGCGACAAACAGCGGCCGGCTCCCTTTGAAAGAGACCCCTGCGCTGCCGTATCTCCACCTTATTCTTATTCATGAAAGCGGCGGTTATGCATATTAGCGTAAACTAGCTATTCTACTCACCGGCATTTGGAGTGTCAATCATCCTTACAGAATACAAGAAGCTCTCGTGATAGAAGCGGAGTGGGCGAGATCGACTGACAAATTGTCCCCAAAGTCAAATTTGACAGCCTTTTATGATTAATGGGGTTGATTATGGAGAGATATCTTCTCTAACCCGTTTCCGGGTGTGTGTGTGTGTGTGTGTGCGTGCGTGCGTGCGTGCGTTTGTGTGTGCGTGCGTGCGTGCGTGCGTGCGTGCGTGTGTGTGTGTGCGTGCGTGTGTGTGTGTGTTGTTTCTCTCTCTCTACTCGGCTTTGAGGAGCAGCAGAGAAGATGGAGATTGTGTGTTGTTTGCAATGAGAGAATGAAATAAGAAAAAAATAAAGAAAAAATAGGGGGCTGGAGAGAAGTGGAGGAGTGACTGAATTAGTGGAGAGGTGTGAGCGTGTGGTGAGGGAGGCTACACAGAGACCCCGAGCCGGTCTCAAGCCTAAGAAACAGAGCAGAGACACGGAGCTACCCGGCCCTCTATACACTGTAGACGTTAAGGTAGACAGACTGGAGACTCTCTGCCACACTGAGCTGCTCCTCTATACACTGTAGACGTTAAGATAGACAGACTGGAGACGCTCTGCCACACTGAGCTGCCCCTCTATACACTGTAGACGTTAAGGTAGACAGACTGGAGACTCTCTGCCACACTGAGCTGCCCCTCTATACACTGTAGACGTTAAGGTAGACAGACTGGAGACGCTCTGCCACACTGAGCTGCTCCTCTATACACTGTAGACGTTAAGATAGACAGACTGGAGACGCTCTGCCACACTGAGCTGCCCCTCTATACACTGTAGACGTTAAGATAGACAGACTGGAGACGCTCTGCCACACTGAGATAGAGACTGGAGAGAGGATATTCCACCAGGACATTAGAGCGATTCGTTCAGGATAGGGGTTTCTTTGAGCTTTGAGGACAGGAGATTAGTTAGTATAGGATGATAGGATGTACTGTATTACAGGGGTTTCTTTGAGCTTTGCTCATATGCTCACATGAGGACAAAATAATCCACATTACAAGCACAGGGACTAGCTATTTAGAAATTGTAATTGCATATTATTCTTTATACTGTCCCAAAAAGACGTCTGTGACATGCATTGTATGTGTCTCTGTGTGTGTATGTGTGTGTATGTGTGTGTATGTGTGTGCGTGCGTGCATGTCTGTGTGTGTATGTGTGTGTACGTGTGTGTGTGTGTGTGTGTGTGTGCGCGTGTGTGTCTGTGTTTGTGTGTGTGTTTGTGTGCATGTTGATATGGTAGTTTCTAAGCCTTGGTGTTCTTTGCCCCCCGTCAGCCCTGAACGAGCCCACCATTGACTACGGCTTCCAGAGGCTCCAGAAGGTCATTCCCAGACATCCAGGAGACCCCGAGAGGTTACCTAAGGTCAGTGACCCTTAACCCTAACCCTAACACTAACCCTAACCTAACCCCATCTCTAACCCCGAGAGGTTACCTAAGGTCAGTGACCCTTAACCCTAACCCTAACCCTAACCCTAACCCTAACCCCGAGAGGTTACCTAAGGTCAGTGACCCTTAACCCTAAACCTGTGTGTGTGTGTGTGTGTGTGTGTGTGTGTGTGTGTGTGTGTGTGTGTGTGTGTGTGTGTGTGTTGTGTGTGTGTGTGTTTTTGGAGTGTTGGAACACTTTAAGATGTGTTTAGCTATAGACCACCCACATTACAAAGGAGGGATGTGTGTGTGTGTGTGTGTGTCCCTCTTGAAACGCTTGATTGGATTGATTTGTTCCACTCACTGTAGACTCAAAGCCAGACACCAATGCCAACGGTTATATTGGTGTAATGTTTCTTTAAACTGGAAACAGTTGTTAATATGATATTCTTTTTCTTGTGATTTGTAATGGAAAGTTGTTTTCCCTGATGCAGTTAGATCTTGGCGTTCATCCTGGTACAGAACAGATTCAGTAGTAATAGTGTTGTAAGCTTATCTACTAATGTGTGTTCTGTACATAGTCATGCTGCTAATATAGACTTGTACATGCAGACAATTTGCATGTTTCAACACTCGCCTATTAGACACACAAGGGAAATACATATATGCATATATATAGCACACACACACACACACACACACACACACACACACACACACACACAGGCAGGCACACAGACAGGGCCAGAAGCATCCAGGCGTCAGACGCTCAGGGCGGTTTGCTGCATGGTTAGTATGAACAGATTACCCCCACCCCCCCTCTGGAAAGGTGCTGCTTTAACTGAGTTAGATTCTTTGGGGCAGCCGCCTGTTGTGGAGAGGCTGGGATCAGATGCTCCCTGGCAGTCTAAAGCAGCTGCCAAATTGAAACCATTTATCAAAATCTGACATGGGAGATCCAGTCACCAAAAAAGCTGTTTATTTGTAAATGGATACTAATAGTGAACATACATTGTCTGGGCCCTTTGATGCCCTTATTTGCTGCTAGAGTAAAATGTCCCCTCGCTTCCCACCTTTTGAATATTGATTTATTCAAAAGAAAAGTCCACCCCGCGCTCTGTGCTGCGTCGGAGCAGCAAGTCTTTCCGACGTCTGAGACAGGAATGAAATCACAGCAAATGTGTTCGGCCATGTTGTTGGTGAACCACAGAAGAAGAGAACGAGAGAAGGAGCACGTTGGGCTTAACCAATGGGACATGTCAGGATAAGGTCACATGATCACTCAGGAACTGTTTAGGCGGCGTGTCACTCTTTCTCTCTCTTTCTCTTTTTTTCTCTTTGCTCCTCTTGTTCTCTGTCATCACCCCTTCTCTCTCTTTCTCTTTTTCCCCGTGTGAGAGGGAAAGGGGGATGAAAAGAAACCTTTGTT
Source organism: Galaxias olidus (assembly GCA_026901105.3). NCBI lineage: Eukaryota > Metazoa > Chordata > Actinopteri > Galaxiiformes > Galaxiidae > Galaxias > Galaxias olidus. Next base: position 112,942 of record JAPMUY010000322.1, on the reverse strand, counting down.
TTATTCAGAGAAAAAGACTAGGTTAGGCCTGTGCTGTTCAGTGTCTAACAGGGATATCACTGGATAGAGGCCTTAAAGAATAGATTCAACACTTCATGGAGTCCTTAAAGAACAGATTAATCACTTCATGGAGGCCTTAAAGAATAGATTCAACACTTCATGGAGTCCTTAAAGAATAGATTCAACACTTCATGGAGTCCTTAAAGAACAGATTAATCACTTCATGGAGTCCTTAAAGAATAGATTCAACACTTCATGGAGTCCTTAAAGAACAGATTAATCACTTCATGGAGGCCTTAAAGAACAGATTCAACACTTCATGGAGTCCTTAAAGAACAGATTAATCACTTCAAAGAGGCCTTAAAGAATAGATTCAACACTTCATGGAGTCCTTAAAGAACAGATTAATCACTTCATGGAGGCCTTAAAGAATAGATTCAAC
>JAPMUY010000322.1:62500-97500 GCA_026901105.3 Galaxias olidus | reverse complement strand
TGTCTTTCTTCCTTTACGTAACGTAACATCATTTAAAATGAAGTCCAAATTCCAAGATTCTCTTTAAAAACTGACCAATATTATTAAGGTTTCATCAGAATGTTCAAAATGCACTAAAGAATTGTATTATTATTTACATAAACATTATTATATTACTAAACACGGCCTACATCATATATTTTTGGTTAGCTACTCTATTTCCCTTTGAGTCTCCCCCGTTTACATTAACAAATAAGAATATTATCATATTATTAATACTGTTATTATATTCTATATATTATTATATTATATTATATATATTATATATATTATATTATATTATATTCTATATATTATTATATTATATTCTATATATTATTATATTATATTTATATATTATTATATTATATTTTTATTTCTGACTGTTAGAACCAGTGTGTACTGTTTGTATGTATATCCCAGTCTAACCAGTATAACCAGTATCCTGTTCATATGAATATCCCAGTCTAACCAGTATCCTGTTCATATATATACAGTATATCCCAGTATAACCAGTATGACCTGTTCATATATATATCCCAGTATAACCAGTATCCTGTTAATATATATATCCCAGTCTAATCAGTATCCTGTTTATAGATATATCCCAGTGTAACCAGTATGAGCCGTTCGTATATATCCCAGTGTAACCAGTATGAGCCGTTCGTATATATCCCTGTGTAACCAGTATGAGCTGTGTTGTAGGAGATCATCCTGAAGCGGGCGGCTGACCTGACGGAGGCTCTGTACAGCGTGCCGCGGAGCCACAACCAGCTGCCCTCCCTGACGGGCTCCGCCGCCCACTCCGGCATGATGGGGGTCAACTCCTTCAGCAGCCAGCTGGCCGTCAACATCTCTGAGGCCACACAGGGAGACCAAGGTGAGACAACAACCCTGACCCCTAACCCCTAACCCTAACCCTAACCCTAACCCATCTCTGAGGCCACACAGGGGGACCAAGGTGAGCCAACAACCCTGACCCCTAACCCCTAACCCTAACCCTAACCCATCTCTGAGGCCACGGAGGGGGACCAAAGTGAGCCAACAAACCTGACCCCGTAACCCTTATCTGTCTCTCTCGCTGTCTCTCTCGCTCAGCTTCATATCAGAACAGACTGTCTGTAGCCCGCTCAGCTTCATATCAGAACAGACTGTCTGTAGCCCGCTCAGCGTTATATCAGAACAGACTGTCTGTAGCCCGCTGTCTGTAGCCCGCTCAGCATTATGTCAGAACAGACTGTCTGTAGCCCGCTCAGCATTATGTCAGAACAGACTGTCTGTAGGCAGCATTATGTCACAGACTGTCTGTAGAGCATTATGTCAGAACAGACTGTCTGTAGACTTCAATCAGAACAGACTGTCTGTACCCGCTCAGCGTTATGTCAGAACAGATGTCAGAACAGACTGTCTGTAGCCCGCTCAGCATTATGTCAGAACAGATGTCAGAACAGACTGTCTGTAGCCCGCTCAGCTTCATATCAGAACAGACTGTCTGTAGCCCGCTCAGCGTTATGTCAGAACAGACTGTCTGTAGCCCGCTCAGCGTTATATCAGAACAGACTGTCTGTAGCCCGCTCAGCGTTATATCAGAACAGACTGTCTGTAGCCCGCTCAGCTTCATATCAGAACAGACTGTCTGTAGCCCGCTCAGCGTTATGTCAGAACAGACTGTCTGTAGCCCGCTCAGCATTATGTCAGAACAGACTGTCTGTAGCCCGCTCAGCGTTATGTCAGCCTGTCTAACCCTAACCAGCCAGCTGGGTGTAGGGTGATGGGATTAATGGGGGAGGAGGGGGATTGTGAGGGTTAGCCTGTCATGTCCTTACTTTAATCCTTTGTGCCCCCCCCCCCACCCCCCCCCCTTGTTACCTACCTTAAATGCCCTAGTTACTGTTGTCATGGTGCTGCTGTAACCCTCCACCCCCACACTTGCCCTGGACGATTGACCCTCATCACAGATTCATTGAATATCCATGCTCCCTGAAGCGTACGGCATGCCCTTTGACCTTTGCGGGGCGGCCCACTGGGTAACTACTGTACATCAACCTAAGGCCAGGCCTGCTTCAAACCCCCTCCTCTCCTCTTCTCCCTCTCTCTCTTTATTCTTCCTGTCTTCTCTGAAACGGCTACACCATTGTAGTCATGTTTCTTTTTTATCATCATGTCTTTACCTTTCAGCTATTTATTCTGTTCTCTCTCTCTCTCTCTCTCTCTCTCTCTCTCTCTCTCTCTCTCTCTCTCTCTCTCTCTCTCTCTCTCTCTCTCTCTCTCTCTCTCTCTCTCTCTCTCTCTCTCTCTCTCTCTCTCTCTCTCTGAATTTCTCTTTTTCTGACTCTTTATTTCTCCCCATCTCCTCTTCTCTCATTCCCCCCTCTCCCTCTCTCTTGCTCTCCCCCTATACCCCTCCACTTACTCTCCCCGACCTTCCATATCCATCCCCCTCTCTCTTTCTCTCCCCCTCTCTCTTTCTCTCCCCCTCTCTTGGTGGTCAGGGACAGCGTATTTCCCAACAGAGGTTTAAGCAGATGGATGATAGCCGATAGCTGCACTGGGATCAGCTGCAATGTTCTCAATGAGAAACACATGTCAGCTAGAACAGTGGTGGGAGAGGGCGAGAGAGAGAGAGAGAGAGAGAGAGAGAGAGAGAGAGAGAGAGAGAGAGAGAGAGAGAGAGAGAGAGAGAGAGAGAGAACCAGGGAGAGAGAGAGAGAGAGAGAGAGAGAGAGAGAGAGAGAGAGAGAGAGAGAGAGAGAGAGAGAGAGAGAGAGAGAGAGAGAGAGAATCAAAACAGAGCGGTATTTGCAGAGCCACTGTGTCCTGTTCAACTTCCCAGTCTGCTCTCTGTGGAGAGGCGACGTGGAAACAAAAACTGTCAAATAATGGTTCCACCCAAAACAAATACGTCATTGTATGCAGTCAGTGACATTTAAATGGTTTCTGATATTGCATTTATTTCACAATACTTCAAGAAATTACACAAAACAACCATTCTAACATCCTGTTCACTCCAGTGTGACCTTAAACACAACCTAAAATTTAAGGTGTTGAAACAATACAGTGAAACAAAGTAAAGACACAAACCAATGTAACATCCTGTTGTCTCTGCTGGTGTAACCTTAAATACAACCCCCCTAACACCCTGTTGTCTCTGCTGGTGTAACCTTTAATACAACCCCCCTAACATCCTGTTGTCTCTGCTGGTGTAACCTTTAATACAACCCCCCTAACATCCTGTTGTCTCTGCTGGTGTAACCTTTAATACAACCCCTAACATCCTGTTGTCTCTGCTGGTGTAACCTTTAATACAACCCCCCTAACATCCTGTTGTCTCTGCTGGTGTAACCTTTAATACAACCCCCCTAACATCCTGTTGTCTCTGCTGGTGTAACCTTTAATACAACCCCCCTAACATCCTGTTGTCTCTGCTGGTGTAACCTTTAATACAACCCCCCTAACATCCTGTTGTCTCTGCTGGTGTAACCTTAAATACAACCCCCCTAACATCCTGTTGTCTCTGCTTGTGTAACCATAAATACAGTCCCCCTAACATCCTGTTGTCTCTGCTTGTGTAACCATAAATACAGTCCCCCTAACATCCTGTTGCCTCTGCTTGTGTGTACCCTACAGGCTACTCCCGTAACTCCAACAGCGTGTCGCCCCGCGGCTACGTGCCCACCTCCACCCCCCAGCAGTCCAACTACAACTCCATCACCTCCACCATGAACGGCTACGGGGCGGGCATGACCAACCTGGGGGTCCCCGGCTCCCCCAGCTTCCTCAACGGCTCCTCCGCAAACTCCCCCTACGCAAGTAAGTCCAGCCCCACTCCCAGTCCCCAGCCTGGCTCTCAGTGCTGCTGGTCACGCCTCAGCTCTTAGATCTAACCCAGCTCTTAGATCTAACCCAGCTCTTAGATCTAACCCAGCTCCCCACATGTTTCCTGAAGAGTGGCTTTTCACGATGAACAGCCTAGAGTTTAGTTTCTAAAGAGGAAAGAGTTTTGTGTTTTTTCGAAATAACTCCAGTAGTATTAAGATCGTAATTTTTTTTTTTGCTTTCTAAGTCTCCTACAACCTACGTCCTAGTCTCCTACATCCTAGTTTCCCAGGCAACCAGGTGTAAACAACAGTTAGCAGTAGTTTAGTGTTTGAGCCTTGCTGCTGAGTAAAATCTACGGAACAAAGATCAACACAATATCCATCAAAACTTTCTACCGCAAAGTTTAAATAAAATGTTTTAACCAGATTTCACTTAACACATATACATAACTACTATAATTTTTTTAAATGCACCGGTATTTGGAAGTTTGTAGCAATTCTTTTTAGGTTATTACAAATTATTTCTGCTGAGTGAGCCAGACAGACCTATGTTTATCTGAATGAGACTAGTTTAATAAACCAATGCTTTTCATGATCTGTGGCTGTTATTGACCCATGAGGCAGCTGTAATGAACCGGACTAAATCTAAGGATGTAGGTTCGATTCCTAGCAGTCTCAGTGTAGTTTCAATAGTCTCGTTTCAACCACTTTATATTTACAAAAATTAACCTGACAATTTTGTCATCACCAGAGATTACATTTTATGAAATAACTCCAGATTGCTATCCTGTCTGTGCTGTATGTTAAGTTAGCCCTGACCCAGGCTGGCCTTGGTTGGCCTAGGTTGGCCCTGTAGAGGATATGAGTGTATTTGGTCCTCTGAGAGGAGGAGAGGAAGAGGAGGGGAGCGTACACTGCCATACATTGTCAAGTCTTCATCTACTTTGACTGCCTTCTTTTCCTCTCACCTTCCTCATTGTGACATCACTTCCTGGTGTATTTAACCTACTAACATCCATCATGTGACCATTCATGTCCTGGGCCAATCACATCACTAATCTCAGACATGCGTCTCATCCCTGGTGTTACTACGACAATGAGGAACCGGTTCCAAACCAGTTGTAAAGTACTCTGCAGTATAGTCATCATCCCTGATGTTAAGGAGGAATACAGTTCTAAACCAGATAAAGTAAAGTACTGTGCAAGGTTCGAAGAGTCTACTCACCTCCATGCTGCTCTAACAGTGTTGAGACTGTATCAGAAGGTCAAAGGTCAGTTTGCTTTAACAGTGTTGAGGTTGAGACTGTATCAGAAGGTCAAAGGTCAGTTTGCTTTAACAGTGTTGAGACTGGAGCAGCAGCTCAAAGGTCAGCCCGCTCTCACAGTGTTGAGACTGTATCAGAAGGTCAAAGGTCAGTTTGCTCTAACAGTGTTGAGGCTGTATCAGAAGGTCAAAGGTCAGTTCGCTCTAACAGTGTTGAGGCTGTATCAGTAGGTCAAAGGTCAGTTTGCTCCAACAGTGTTATCAGAAGGTTAAAGGTCAGTCTACTCTACAGTGTTGAGACTGTGTCAGAAGGTCAAAGGTCAGTTTGCTCTAACAGTGTTGAGACTGTATCATAAGGTCAAAGGTCAGTTTGCTCTAACAGTGTTGAGGAGTGTGTACAGGACAGATCATTAAGAATTCTAAGTTTAAGATTCATAGCGTACATAATTTCTCCACACACACAACACACACCAAATAACACATGTTGGCATGCTCATGTGTGTACCCCACATATGCACACACACACACACACACACACACACACACACACACACACACACACACACACACACACACACACGCACACACACACACACACACACACACACACACTAAAGTATATATTTTAAATGGCTGGAGGATACTGCTAGTGTCCTCAAGACAAGGTTGGTGTTTTTAAAAGTCTACGAGCCTTTTCAAGTTATGGATCAACTTTTGCCAGTGGTGCGTTGGTTTGGTGAGAGCATGCTGTCTCATCCTCCCTAAAGCTGGACCTAGATTTAGGCCCTCATCTCTGTACCCCCTACCCCATGCCCCTCCACTCACTCTCCATGCATGTCCTAACAGTTCACCTGGTCTCAGTCCCTCACAGACCCCTGCCTGCCTGCCTGACTGCCTGTTCAACCACCCAGATCCAAACCAAGTTAGGCTCCACGTTTTCTCATGTTCCTCTTCATCTCACTCATCTTTCCTCTTCGTCTGTTTCTCCTCCTCCTCCTCCTCCTGCGCTGCACCCATAGGCCCGTATTCATTCTCTCCTGTCCATATGATCTCTGCAGTCAAACAGAAGAGCGCCTTCGCCCCTGTCGTGCGGCCACAGACATCCCCGCCCCCCACCTGCACCTCCACCAATGGCAGCAGCCTACAGGGTGAGCATCCCGCCCCTTTCCTGCCACTCCACCCCGCTCATTGCTGGCTCGGGCGCTGTTAGGTAGGTTAGGGGCGGTGTAGAGGGACAGAGGGGCAGTAGTCATGTGTCATGTTTAACATTAACCATACGCTGCAAGTTGATCCATAACTTCAGGGCTCTTTGTAATGGAGTTGATTTCACAGAATGGAATGATGATTTTCAAAGTGTGTTCATTGTGACCATGATATTTCTCTTGTTATTTATTTTAGTTTTCTGATATTATATTGTACTTATATTTTACTGTAAAACAATCTGACCATTTTGAGCATGAATGCGTACAGAGATATATAAAATGCCTGTGAGGAGTGTAGTGTGTAGTGATGGATTTGTAATGTTTCTGGTTTATTGTTTATTGTTTGTTTCAGCTATGGCTGGTCTCATAGTCCCACCGATGTGAAGGACAACTGCCAGGTCATGTGGCGACCTCATTGCTGACCAATAAGATCACTTCAATCCCATAAGCCCCCCCCCCTCCCCCAGAGCCTCCAACTCTCCTCAAAGCCCGTACACAGAACAGCACAACTGGAACACACACACAGGCAACGTTTCCTCCACATCCAGACTACATGTGTCTCCGTCCAGCAGTTGACTTTATTGTTGTCTTTCATTTTGGGACTGGGTTTCTAAAGACCTCCTCTCCTGTATCCTGTTAGCAGAATGTCCACTCATACAGGACGTCAGTCCATCTAGAGTTAGGCCCATGTGAACATGGAGGATGGGTGGTTTTCCTGGGGGCTCTGGTGTCTGCAGTCCTACATGTTGTGTGGGATTCATCCCGGCTTTCTTTGCATGACTCCAGTCTCTGGAGTTCTAGAGAGGGTGTTTCCAGTCCTTACACCACTGTGAGTTACAAGGACGCTGGGGACAGATTTAGGAAATATTCCAGTTTAGAAAGAATATCGTTCAGAATCCAGGAAATAGAGCTCTTACTTTCTCTCTTTGAATTTATGGAACTTCATTAAAAGTTGTAAAATTTGCCAGGTTGTCAATCACAAAATCTGGAATTAACTTAAACAAACTCCTTATGACGCGACTGATATCAAATGTCATCGTCCTATAGCATTTTCCTTTATCTACCATATCTTCTCACAACGTTCGTATTTGTCATATTTTGAAGGAGAAAATGCAGTAATTTTCTAAGCTAAAGAAAGATTTAGAAAAATATAAGATCAATTCACATTTGTTATACTAACATTTATCTTCCATCTCAGAATGTGTCAGAGGGGCCAAAGGCTTCGGGAGGTTCCAAACCTATTTGGATGTCTATCATTTTTTAAATACAATAGTTCTATTTCCGGGTGTGTTGGGTTGTAGATTTTAAACCAGAAATGCTTGCAGCAGTTTTACTCACATTTAGGTACCAGACCTCTGGTTATTCTTTGGATTGTGCTTATTTTGTATGTATTTATAAAGTATGTTTTGGTATTCCTTTTGTGATTTAGGCCTGAATGATAGTCTCAAATATATATGTAAACACATTTGATGTCTTAATAACTTTTAGATATTGTAAAAAGAGTGAGCGATTGAGAGAAATAACCTTTTTGTAAAAACAAAACAAAACAAAACCACTTCCGACACGGGCCCCCTGCTTTCCCCAGCAGGATACACACCTCACCACTTTTGTACAAAAAAAGAAGCTTTTTTCCGATACTATATTTAACATTTTGTAAACAGCGTTTGTGTTTCTTCCTCTTGTTCTTCTTGTCCTTTGTGTATTATTGTGAAATGTATAACCATGGTTATTTCTTAATGCACTATTTTAGTTGGGGCACTTTCAAGAGCAATGCATCTTAGCAAGGAAAATGTGGGGGAAAATTACAAAAAAAACAACAACAATAGAATACAGAGGGTTAGAACAGATATGCACCAATATGTTTATGGGCCATTACTGAATGGCAAAGTCCTTGTCATGTGAATTAATATATTCAGGAGCTTATTCTATCATAAATAATATTTCATTACTCTTACACTTTGGGTTTAGCCATTTCCATTGCTGTTTAGTTTAGATCTTAATTCTCCTCCTGGTGATTAACTCGATTTTAGTCAGGGTGAATGTAAACACAGATCTGGGCAGAACCATGGCTGCAAAGTGGCAGCCACTCAGATGCATCCCTCTATATGTATGGGTCACAAGTCTCAAGGAACATCTCCGTTGATGTTTTGTGTGTTGTCGTTAATGGTGATGTTACTGTTGTTGCACACAATCTCAGTCATTTACGTATGCAATTAATTTACCGTTTTGTAATGCAAGCTATTGTTCCATAGTTTGGTGGTTATGTTTATTAAACAAAAAATATTTTTTATGACTTATGATTGACCAAGCTCTAAATAAAATAAAGGTTTTTTATTTCTGCATTTTTAGGTAGGTCTATGTTTATTTTAACATGTGAGTTCAGCTTTTTTGGGTGGGATTATTCAGTCAAGTTAAATATCAGTCTGTACCATAGACAAAGTCAACCAGTTACCTTAAAGTCCTTGTCAAACAGTCCACAGTAATTCCTGGAGCATCTATACTTTCTACCAAAGTATGTGAGCGACTGGTAACCACTTAGAGTCTGAGCACGACTGATTCTGACTGATTGTTTAGCAAAACATGTATTTATAGGTCAACGTAAACCTCCAATCATTGACATCTGGTAGACGTGTGTTCAGAAATCTGTCACACCTCATTGACAAGGATGTTTTTTTCAATTTAGAAAATGAAGCCCGGCTTGCACTGCACTTCCACACCTTTCAAAACATCTGAATTCAATCATCATCTCTAAAAACATATTCAATGAAAACAGGCTCTTTCTCCCTCAGTTAAATCTTGTCTGACTCGTAACAATCCTCTGTATCACCTGTACCCTCTCTATTACATTAACACACTGTACTTACTTTTCAAATAGCTTGCAAAAATATTATTTTGGGTCATAGTTGTAGTAAGCTTGCTTTTGCCGCCCCTGTTATTTTTTATTTTTTATCTGCAAAGTGTACTTTCTTAATGTGATTAATTCAATGTGAAAAAGGGGGGTGAGGTACTGCATCTTTGTGAAATATGAAATATATCATCAAAGTATATCAAAGCACAATGTTTAATTAATGTCTTTAGAATACAAACGGGGACTTCCCAGAATTCCTTTCCTCTTGTCTTTGACCTTTGACCATGCTGTAAATAGATGCATGTCTTTTTGTTTTCCTTCTGTGATCCAGTGCTTTTTGTAAATAAACAGTCTAATAAAGGTTACATTTGGCTTGAAACCTTGTTTTGAAATTATTGATGTTTGGGAAGCTGTATTGGAGATGGTTCTCTCTGTGGGGGATTTGTGAAATATGTACGGTAATCGTATCTATTCCCAGGCTGTGCAGGAGGCCACAGATTCAGACAGAAAACATCAGTCTTCTTTTCTCTTAGAATCCAGCCAGGCCATTTCCTCCCTCCAAACTAATGGACTGTGATACAGGCCAGCAGACCTTCTTCTTTTCCATATATGTTTTCGAGAACCGCTTCCAAAGATCACATTGAATGATGAAATTCTTGGCAAAGACGTTTTCAAAACAGGGCCGCTCAAATAACAGATTGACCTGCGCTGATGTGAATGAATCACGATAGGCCTAAGCCTGGCCAGAATCTCTCCTGCATCGCCACGGCAATGGGAGACCCTCAGGTAGGGAACAGAGAGCATGCTGGTCATACGGTTCATTTGAACTAAGGTTCACCTTCTCTTATACATACTGTATATAATCTTATATTAACTTAATACATGTTTATGCAAATACAATTTATAAGTGATTTGTATTTATATACACATATATATAATTCATAAGAAGGGTATGTTAATTGAGAAGTGTATGTTTAAATCAAAAGCCTCACAAATGTATGGTGTGATGTTACGCTAGCACGCCTCTGGTATACTGACCAATCAGACTAGTCTTGGATGTCAATTCTTTTATTTGTTTTTGTAATTTTAGAATTTTCTTTCCCTTTCCTGATGACTGCATAGGTTGACTCAGTTCATTATCAAGGCTGCAACCCCTCCGGAGCCAGCCTGCTTTAAATCTCTATCACACACCCACCCATACACACACACACACACACACACACGGACGCACGCACGCACGCACGCACGCACGCACGCACGCACGCACGCACGCACGCACGCACGCACACACACGCACACACACCCACGCACGATTGAGAGTTAAAGATGAGAGTCACGCACCCCACACACACACACACACAGATACACACACACACACACACACACACTCCCACAGTGTAGTAGTGACAGAGCCATACACAGTTAAGGATGTTGAACCTGTCTTTTGCTGTTAGCGGTGCTGATGAACTCTCTGACCAGCAGAACTCTTTGTTGCATTTAAAGCGTGTGTTAGTCGCCTCTCTCTAAGGCAATAGACCCAGAACCAAAGTCCTTCTCTCTAAGGCAATAGACCCAGAACCAAAGTCCTTCTCTCCAAGGCAATAGACCCAGAACCAAAGTCCTTCTCTCTAAGGCAATAGACCCAGAACCGAGGTCCACGTTGGCGCTGCCAAGTACAGGAGGATGCTCTAAAGCAGCCCAGGTTTTATATAAAGCACATAACAGCTTCCCATGAGCAGATTCTGAACAGGGGCTGATACATTCTGACTGAACGCTCAGTAACACACGATCAGGGTTTTCTCTGTGCATTGACTGGTGAATAGGTTTTCCTGGGACATTGTAACGGACTCTGAGGCGGTCTCACCTTCTGATAGAAGAGGGACTTATCACTTATCTCTGGTGTGTCTGTGTCAATCACCTGTCAATCACCTGTCAGTGCACAGGGGCTAGCTAGCCGCCTGAGCAAAGTGGAAGGATAATTTCATGCATTGTATGCAAACGTGAAATTACTGTATAAAATCCACCTATTATAAAATTTGGCATTGTTAATTTATATATAATAATGCATATACAATTTTTTTTATTTTTTATTTAAATGGTAACACTTCATAATAACTTTCAGCAATAAGCAGATATTAGACCATCAATAAACTATTATCTCATTATTAGTAAATGTGTGATAATGATTTATAAATCATTTCTAAAAGATGAGTTACTGTATTTAGGCATTAGTAAATTATGAATTGGAAGCTGATCATTATCATCTGATTAGACAAATAATCAATGCAGAGTAACAGGAAGAAACCTGCAGAAAGCAGACTGAACCAACCAAGAATGTACACTTCATGTCAATGCAAAGTTCTCAATCCAAAACACTAAACACAATAACAGTTATTAATCTTCTAGAAATGATTTATGGATAATTATCACACATTTACTAATAATATGATTCTAGTTTATTGATGATTTGTGTGTGTGGGTTTCCTCCGGGTACTCCAGTTTCCTCCCACCATCAAAAACCATGCTTCATCCTCCTACCAGTGCCCTGACCAGTCACTGCCAATTCACCTGGAGTCGGTCTGTGTGTCCGATGTGTGTGAGCAAGTCTGTCGTAATATGTTGGGTGAGCAAGTCTGTCGTAATATGTTGGGTGAGCAAGTCTGGCACAAATTGGCTGCCGTGGTATCACTCAGACTGAGTGTTGTGTTTGATAGCTGTCGGTCCATTCGTTGTTCGTTCTGTGTAATCAATTGGCGACCAGTTTGTGTAAAGCGCTTTGAGTATCTAGAAAAGCGCTAAAAACTAAATAAAATGAATTATTATTATTATTATTATCTAATAACTGCTTATTAATGAAAGTTATTATAAAGTGTCACCAAACAAACAGGGGAGAAGTTATGTGTGTAAATCTGCATAATATCAGAGAACAGATCACTGGTCAGGATTATGTCCTAATGCCTGTGTTCAAAATGCAGCAGTGTGTTTCACAGTCATTGTTGATGATCATCCTCAGTACCATAACCTGTGTCTGCTACACCATAGCTACGCCATGGCACACAGAATAAATATAATAATAATAATAATAATAATAGGTCTTTATTTCTGTCATCATCAGCACCATAACCTGTGTCTGCTACACTGTGTGGCCAGCATAGCTACGCCATGGCACACAGAATCATAATAATAATAAATAAATAAATAAATAAATAAATAAAAATAAATAAAAAAATAATTATAATAACAGGTCTTTATTTCTATCATCATCAGCACCATAACCTGTCTGCTACACCGTACAGACCATAGCTACGCCACAGAATCATAATAATAATAATAAAAATAATAATAATAGGTCTTTATTTCTATCATTATCAGCACCATAACCTGTCTGCTACACCGTCTGGCCAGCATAGCTACACCATGGCACACAGAATCATAATAAAAATAATAACAATAATAATAATAATAATAATAAGTCTTTATTTCTATAGCACTTTTCAGGTCCAACGTTCCAGTCCAGAGTGTGTTCTGTGAGTAGGAGGCCTAGTACTCACACACAGAGAGCTACACGCAGGATGACAAAGCACACAGTGTGTTTTCAGCTAATCGTTGAAATATCTCTCAATCAGTCAGGCCGAGGAAGTGTCGTGGAGATATGCAGGTGGGCTTTCAGGTGGAGAGACAACGTCAGAGCTCTGTTTTCCACACAGCTGGGATTCTAAAGAGGAGTCCGGCCGTCCCCTGTGTGTGGATCATGTCATGGTGACACACCAGCAGGACTGGTTTTCAGGCCTCTGTGAGTTTGTGTGAGTGTGTGTGTGTGTGTGTGTGTGTGTGTGTGTGTGTGTGTGTGTGTGTGTGTGTGTGACTGGGGGACTGTAAGTGTGTGTGTGTGTGTGTGTGTGTGTGTTTGACTAGGGGACCTTAAGTGTGTGTGTGTGTGTGTGTGTTTGTGTGACTAGGGGACCTTGAGTGTGTGTGTGTGTGTGTGTGTGTGTGTGTGTGTGTGTGTGTGTGTGTGTGTGTGTGACTGTAAGTCCTCTAGCACAGGAAGTGCCATGGGGGCTCAGCCCAGCAATGACATTGGAGATCTCCCTCTAGCCACCAGAGAAGGAGTCAATGTAAATCTGCCCCTTCACTAAAGTTCCCTCGCTAGCCGAGCGTATGGATGTTCCCTGGGACAGACAGAAGAATGCTGGAGGGAAATAACCCTGTGGTGCTAAACCTCTGCTCTGTCAATGATGAACTGCATCTCAGGAGGAGCTTTAGGGATTTCTTCATCTTAGAGAGACTGTTAAAAGTTGGGTCAGGGGTCGATTTTATGACAATGTGAGACTTTTGTAAGTTGAGCATATTCAGAAGGTCAGAGGTCAGTTGTATGAGAGAAACGAAGCCGTCCCCACAGTCTGCATGTCAGACCCCCCCTTAGTGCCCTCCCTGGTGTCAACATATGAACATAGGAGCTACCATGGGAACTTAGAGAACTTGTTATAGACAATTCATTTTATTTAGTTTCTGCTTGTCTGATTTCCAAGTGCATTGAAGTATTTTACACTCTAAGGGTCACAGTTTAGGCTCTGGGGTCACACATCCCACATGCTCACAGGTGACCCCGGAAGTGAAACGCACTGGCACCACACAGTTTAACAGACACACTTCAGCTTCACTCCTTTCTGTCCAAGATGTTTTGACTGGTAGAGGGAATGAGACATGGCAATCTGAAGACAATCCTCCCTCTGCTTGGCTAGCCTCAATTCTTTATTTAACATTTAACAGCATTTATAATTAGGTTAATGTTCATTTTTCTTTTTAAATCAATAGCAGTTTTTTTGTTGTTGCCGTGATGTAATTTATGATTCAATCTATGAAGTGTGTTTGTGTAGTTCTCCTGCCCTGCTGAAAGTCTTGCATCAACAGTGTCAATACGCACGCACTTACACGTGTTCTTAGACATGACAAGCGTTACTTGCTCATTCTCAGGAAGTGTCGCACGTTAAAGTGTGTTAGTGCCACAGATTCAATTAGTCAAGTATCACCTGCCACTCAGGAAACCTGGTTTCTTTCTCTCACCTTTAAGTGAGCGCTCCGGGTGTGTGTGTGTGTGTGTGTGTGTGTGTGTGTGTGTGTGTGTGTGTCTGCGTGAGCGTGTGCATGTACTATTTCATTAGTATGTCCTACTAGTATTATACATTTTTATATATTTATTCCTGATATGCTTGCTGTATATACCGGACACATGTCATTGCTATACAGACCTATACAGATTTATTATTATTATTATTATTATTATTATTATTATTATTATTATTATTATTATTATTATTATTATTATTATTATTATTATTATTATTATTATTATTATCCATCCATTAGCTTTACCGCTTATCCTGTACAGGGTCGCGGGGGGGCTGGAGCCTATCCCAGCGGACAGGGCGAGAGGCGGGGTACACCCTGGACAGGTCGCCAGTCTATCACAGGGCCGACATATAGGGACAGACAACAACTCACACTCACATTCACACCTATGGGCAATTTAGAGTCACCAATTAACCTGGTGACTCTAAATTGCCCATAGGCAATATCACCCAATTATTAATATTATTATGATGACATGATGTATAGGGACATGAACTAATTATTATTATTATTATTATTATTATTATTATTATTATTATTATTATTATTATTATGACATGATGTATAGGGACAGGCCTGATTATTATTATTATTATTATTATATTATTATTATTATTATTATTATTATGACATGATGTATAGGAGAAATGAATATATTTTGTTTTTATTTCTTCTTTTTTACCTCAGACCTGAGATGTTTTTTCAAGGACCAGCAACAACTTAGTGTTAAAGAGAGAAGATCTACAAAACCAAATCAAAAGCCAAAAGCAAAAGACTACACTTTCCACCTGCTCCCTTCTTCTTCTGTTTTGTCTGGCAGGAGGCAGGATGTTTGGCTTGGCAGAGACCTGCCTTGTGACCTCATCCCTGGGTGGTATTGTTAAATATTTCCAGCAAAAAAATAATGAAAACCAAATGCGATGTGGGGACCCACGTTTTGAGTTTCATTGCCGGCGCTTTTACAACGTTACATTTCAGGCACATCGAGGCCTAATAATTTGCTTATGTTTCCCTTGTAATATTATGCCAAACATGAGATCTTTACTTTGTCAAATCTGGTAAGTATCAAACCAACTGTATCAATAAGAAAACAGTTTTAATAAGCATTCCCCAGCTAGGTCTGAGAAGCACCTCTCACCTGGAAGCTATTACGGCTGACAGGAAGTGGAGGCAGAGATCGAGTGCTTCCCAATAATATGTGTCTCCCTGGAGACCGGAAATATGTAGATTCATCACCAAACATTTCTGGGAGGGGGCGTTTTAACGGAGGAGAGAGAATCAGCCCAGACAGCTGTGTTACCTTCAGCCTAGCACTGTATTACCTCTCTAACATCTGCCTGTGTGCAGGGCCGCTGCCACGGAAACCCAGGTCCTCTCCCAGCTCATCTCAACAGCACCGATAGGTCAGATTCAGAATGTAAACATCCAATCAAACCCAGGTCCTCTCCCAGCTCACCTCAACAGCCCTGATAGGTCAGATTCAGAATGTAAACATCCAATCAGCAGAGGGATGGTTGATTGCCTGTGGAGTCTGGCTGCTTCTCAATGGCACTTAACTTTGTCAGAATGGTGGGATTTAAACTCTGACTGTTAAGTAGATTACCATCAGTTACCTCACAAGCTGAATGAATCCAGGCGAAATCTCCATGCAAAGATGACTTCCTCACTCTCTCACTTCTCTCTGTTCCTCTCTTTCTCTCTCTGTCTGTCCGTCCGTCCGTCTCTCTCTCTCTCTCTCCTGAAGCGTCAGCGTCGTCATTGTGATGGTCTCTGAGGCTGAAATCAGTGTTAATAAATCAGTGCTGGGCCTGGGTGTGCTGGTCTCCCTCAGCTGCTTACTAAACAAATGGATTCAGCATGTTTAATGAGGGTGGGGGAGGCAGAGGTAACTAATACCTTTAATGATCTCAACAGACACCAAAACACAGTGACACCTGCCAAGAATGAAACAAAGCCAGGCCAAGCCAGGAAATATTCTGTGTGTGTGTGTGTGTGTGTGTGGGGGGGGGGTTACGGTCGAACAGGAGTTTCCTATACTGATCACAGATGAGCACCTTATTTTATGCCACGACAAGATTTACAATTGGAGCACGGGAGATGTTTTTCTCACGGAAAAAGACAATGAATTCAGGGAGTTAGTGATCGTATGCAGGCTGAGCCTGGAGGACAAGGTGAGGTCGTAAACGTCTCAGTCGTCACTTTAATCCTGTCTTCATCATGCTGGGAGGGGCCTGCTGCTAGCAGGTGATGACATGTGCAGAGGACGACCTATCACACACACACACACACACACACACATCTGCATAAGACATCTCTCGCTGTTGTTCTTACTGGGAATGTCCATGGGTAACGGAAAATGATTCGCCATAAAACATTAAAGAACTCTTTTGAGCGTTGAATCAAAATGGCCTCTGAAAACAAATGGTACAGTATACTCTACAAGCACACACACACACACACACACACACACACACACACACACACACACACACACACACACACACACACACACACACACACACACACACACACACACACACACACACACACACACACACACACACGCACGCACACACAGGCTATTCTTGCGAGAACATACATAAAAACAGGTTAATTTATTGTCCATTGTCCATGTTTAGATCCATTTTATTTCTTCATTGCAATTGGGATTTGCTACTACAATTTTACTTCTATTTGAATTTCAGATAGTCTTTGTTTAAACGTATTATACTAAGTGGTGAAAGGCAGTTAAAACGGCGTGTAGGAGTGATTGAGGTGGGAGCGTTCTGTATTACAAAGTCCATCAGAGCTCTGTTTTGAAGGTGCCTCAGGAGGACAGACCATTACAAAGTAGTCCATCTGAAGCCACCATGCTAAAGGGCACAAATGGATTCCGGGGCATTCGCCGGCTACCCACTTCAAGATGGCTTCTCTCAAGGCTCTGCCTCTGTGGTTGTAGTTGATTGATGTAATTAGATGATATAGCCATTGTGACCGTTTAAAACCTTCAATCTCTTTGTCCCGCGGGCTACCGATACATAACTATCAACAGACAGACAGCGGCCGACCTCAGCCAGGTCCCCAAGGTTACTCCACACAGACATTTTCCATGAAGTTACGCTCAGCTTCATTATTTGACTTTTAGGAGTTTTTTGTGGGCTTTGTTTTTCTCACAATGCAGTGTAGGAAGGCCTTATTTGTACTTGTAAAAAGAGTGATGGATCTTGGCAAATTACAAACATGGCTGCTACTTCACTCTCTCTTGTTTAATTAAGTAGGAAATGCAGTTACTCTCTTCATCGTTAAAACTATTTAAGCAGTGAGTTTTAAATTATCCAAAAACCCCACCTACGTTAACTATCCAAATTTCACAGGGCATACAGCATCCCAGGATTACTGCTTTAAGTCAAGGGATGTAAATAAAATCTTTATAAGCAGTATTATGTATGCAGACATATCCATACACATAGATCTATTTAGTTATATCATGTTGTTTAAAATCTTTATAAGCAGTATTATGTATGCAGACATATCCATACACATAGATCTATTTAGTTATGTCATGTTGTTTCCGACAAACCTGATGAAATTTAAATATCCCCTATAAATAGTTACCAATGGTGAATTGTGCCTCCATCTGTCCGGCATTGGTGCTACCTTTAAATATGCCCCACTGGGAACGGTGAGGAAGCACCACAGTTCCAGTCTGAGCAAGACTCTTATTAAAACAACGCAGCTCATGATTACCCTGGAATACCAAAGCAGTGCTACCGTCGTAATTAGGCCACACAGGAGCTGCCTTTATAAAGAATGGATGTAATAAATAAGACATTAGATGGGGAGGGAAAATAAATGAAAAGAAAAACAACACAGTGAGATACGTCTGGGCAGATTTTATTTGCCACTTGACGAGCCTGTAAGCACATCTATATGTGTTCCTAATATCATATAAGGCGCGCAGAGTTCGCCGCTGCTTGTTGTAGGTAGCGTTAGCTCTGCAGTAGAAAGGAAACCTGTGCTGGTTTGGAGATGTCATAACAATCTCATGTTGAAGATTTAGGAAAACAAATAGTGAACCGTAAAACAGGCAGTTTTAATATTTGTATTTTTTTAAACGTCCAGCAAGACTCACTACCAACGAACTAAAAGAATCAAGTAAAATACCTTTTTATTTAAATAAATTAAAGAACCCCCCCCCCCCCCTCCTCCTCCATCTACTTTATCACAGACTGATAACCAGCTTCCGCTGCCCCATCGAGGCTGTGGAAATTGTCTCTTTTTTTTACGGCGGCTTTGAAATAAAATGAATTATCATATCACTGCAAGTATTAGAGTTCTCCGGAAGGAACCCTACCGTTTTATGAGTTTTATGGCCGCTGTCTTTTTTTTTTTTTACGGATTTGACCGTCTTCCTAGAGCGAGTAACACCAAAGTTAATAGCTAACAAAAAAAAGTCAAAAGGAAAAACTTGGCTGATTATGGCCATAACTCCTGCAGATACTAATTACCAACGGCTATAAAATAAGTCAACGTGGTCATCGCTAATGAGTTCACTGGAGACCTATTGTTCGGCTTCATTACAAAGATCTACTCGGCTTCCTTATTATTTGTATATTTTATATTCCCCCCTCTACATTGTCAGTGTCATAACATGGAATATAACAAAACAAATAGCTCTGTAAAGGTCGCTCTGCCGCTGAAGTTTTCATTTGACTAATTAATATGTGCTCAACATTTATGGTAGAGAAAGTATAAAGATCGTGCAAACTATATACTGAGAGTCATGGAAGAGCATTTTCTAAAGTCTGTTAATAACTAACTAATTATTTATTTTTATGAAACAATTTTCTTATTTTTGCTCAAATATGAAGGCCTCATTCGGGTTAAACTGAATAATTAACTTTGTCATTGGCCTGTATGAATTTACATACGTGTGTATGTTTAAGTTTGTATTAATGTGTGTACTTGTGTGAAAGTGTTTGTGTTCGTTAGCCAAGATTTCATCACCTTCCAGTATAACATTTATTCTTTTACAGCATGTAAGAGACACACACACACACACACACACACACACACACATCAAAGTGTACAATCCTACATAAATCTTTTTAATTAAGAGATTGAGCTGAAAACCGAAAAAAAGGTACGTTACCAGCACGCATACCGATAGGTACAGAGAGAATCCCGGGGGTTGTCGAGTGCGCCACTCGGCAACGTTGCCTAGCGATGCTATCGCCTCTCTGCATGCTGTGCGTCACGGCTCTGACGGGAGCTTCTTTAACCCTACAGGGTGGGCCCAATCTAATCGCACTTGACGTTTTAATAGCACTTTCCTCATCAAGGCTTAATCTGCAAGATGGTTGGGGCATTTCTGTTGAGACCAATAAGACGGATATTATGATCAGTCATTTTGTTTGATAAACAGGCCTCTGCTGACTCCCAGATGTGTGTGTGTGTGTGTGTGTGTGTGTGTGTGTGTTTGTGTGTTTGCTTGTCTGTGTGTGTACGTGTTTGCTTGTGTGTGTGTGAACGTAATATTGTCTTGTTTTCTTTCAGAATTGTAACCATTATATGATTGACTTTTTATGCAAAAAGTAAAGTCTTCTTTGTATGTATGTACAATCTATATAATGGAATTGCCTCATAAGATTTTTATGACTGTCAAGTTATAAAAGTTCAACTATAATGGATCATTAATATGTTCCTTGATTCTGTTTGAAAGTCAAAGGGGTCAGACCTGTGAATCGTATGAACTAACCTTGTGTGGGAGAGTAGAGACATGTGAGAGCTGAGACGCCATGTCTAATGGTTCCCTAAGTGTGACAGCGCCGTGATAGCAGCCATGATGCCATCCATAATGTGTTGCTTAGCAGTTACATAAACATGACATGCTCAATGCCTTTCCTCTCCCTCGTTACTCTGGACGGCTCCAGAACCAAGGTCACGCATCGATTCTGTGCAGCTGCTAGGGGGCTATACAGGACTTCCTGTGAGGAGTGTGTGTGTGTGTGTGTGTGTGTGTGCGTCCTGACATCAGCCATGCTTCAGCCTCATGTGGATCAAACTCACAAACCTGAGAGAATGTGTGTGTGGGAGGAGGAGGAGGGGGACCAAGGACAAGACTAACAGGGGGAATGTTTCCCATCACACACACACACACACACACACACACACACACACACACACACACACACACACACACACACACACACACACACACACACACACACACACACACACACACACACACACACACACACCACACCACACACACACACACACACACACACACACACACACACACACACACACACACACACACACCACACACACACACACACACACGCGCCCACACACACACACACACACACACACACACACACACACACCACTCACGCACGCATGCACGCACATACGCACACACTCACACACACTCACACACACACACACACACACACACACACACACACACACACACACACACACACATCCAAGTGTACAATCCTACATATCCTGCGCATATTGTTTGAATTAACTAAACCCAGTCTCAAACACATTTAACCTTTCACAACATATTATCTCTTTCCTCTCTCTCTCTCTCTCTCTCTCTCTCTCTCTCTCTCTCTCTCTCTCTCTCTCCCTCTTTCTGTCTTCATGGAATCAACAGGCATGCTCAAAATTCCTGCCGGTGAGTTGCCGAAAATAAAAACACCTTTTAATGAGATTCAGGGAATCGCCAGCTCTCCGTGTTCTACTGTCAGTCTAAAAGGCCATTTTACTTCCCTTTCATGATTCCCTGCTTTTGTGCCTTTGACCTTCCATCTTTTTAAATCAGAGTTTTCTTTTCTACCGGCTGTGGTTTAAGAGTTAAAGGAATGAGCAGTTCTCAGCACCAGATCCCACATGGCTAGAGAGAGAGAAAGAGAGAGAGAGAGAGAGAGAGAGAGAGAGAGAGAAGTAATTGGACCTAGTCAGCTATAGCTACAAACAATCTCTACCTCTCTGCTTGAGACCTCCATGTACAGTTTGAATGGCAGCAGAAGGGATGAGAGAAAAAACATGCCAAGATCTTTCAATTACTCCTTTTCTCTTTTCCCTGCATTTAAATTGGAAGTGATCTCTGAGGAAATAGTTATCATCTTAATGACAGTCTCTCGTCATTATACCTCTCCATCTCCCCTCTCTCTCTCTCTCTCTCTCTCTCTCTCTCTCTCTCTGTCTCTCTCTCTCTCTCTGTTTCTCTCTCTCTCTCTCTCTCTCTCTCTCTCTCTCTCTCTCTCTCTCTCTCTCTCTGTTTCTCTTTCTCTCTCTCTCTCTCTCTCTCTCTCTCTCTCTCTCTCTCTCTCTCTCTCTCTCTCTCTCTCTCTCTCTCTCTCTCTCTCTCTCTCTGTCTCTCTCTCTCTCTCTTTCTCTCTCTCTCTCCTTGGGGGGCGCCTAGTGGATGGGAAGCAGATTCCAAAAGAGTCTCTGTTCATTTACCAAACCCATCCACTCCATCCCTCATTCCAGACCTCCTCTCTCCCCCTCTCTCTCTCCCTCTATCTCTCTCCCTCTCTCTCTCTCTCTCTCTCTCTCTCTCTCTCTGGCTGGTAGTTCTGCTGTCAGAGAGCTGGCCTATGTCACACGTCCTGCACAGAGCGGTCTGGACTGTGTCACTAGTGAACGTGGAGGTCAGAGGTAAAGTGATCGCGGTCTGCACTCTGACAGGGTGACACAGCAGTTTGCTTATGGAACGCTCACGGCCACGGGGTTTCAGAGATCAGGAGGCGGAAAATATGCTCAAAAAGGACATGTAGTAGATTGTATTAGTTCACAAAGGACATGCAGTAGATTGTATTAGTTCACAAAGGACATGCAGTAGATTGTATTAGTTCACAAAGGACATGTAGTACATTGTATTAGTTTACAAAGGACATGTAGTAGATTGTATTAGTTTAAAAAGGACATGTAGTAGATTGTATTAGTTTACAAAGGACATGTAGTAGATTGTATTAGTTTACAAAGGACATGTAGTAGATTGTATTAGTTTACAAAGGACATGTAGTAGATTGTATTAGTTCACAAAGGACATGCAGTAGATTGTATTAGTTTACAAAGGACATGTAGTAGATTGTATTAGTTTACAAAGGACATGTAGTAGATTGTATTAGTTTACAAAGGACATGTAGTAGATTGTATTAGTTCACAAAGGACATGCAGTAGATTGTATTAGTTTACAAAGGACATGTAGTAGATTGTGTTAGTTCAAAAAGGACATGTAGTAGATTGTATTAGTTTACAAAGGACATGTAGTAGATTGTATTAGTTTACAAAGGACATGTAGTAGATTGTATTAGTTCACAAAGGACATGCAGTAGATTGTATTAGTTCACAAAGGACATGCAGTAGATTGTATTGGTTTACAAAGGACATGTAGTAGATTGTATTAGTTTACAAAGGACATGTAGTAGATTGTATTAGTTTACAAAGGACATGTAGTAGATTGTATTGGTTTACAAAGGACATGAAGTAGATTGTATTAGTTTACAAAGGACATGTAGTAGATTGTATTAGTTCAAAAAGGACATGTAGTAGATTGTATTAGTTCACAAAGGACATGTAGTAGATTGTATAAGTTTACAAAGGACATGCAGTAGATTGTATTAGTTCACAAAGGACATGTAGTAGATTGTATTAGTTTACAAAGGACATGTAGTAGATTGTATAAGTTTACAAAGGACATGTAGTAGATTGTATTAGTTCACAAAGGACATGTAGTAGATTGTATAAGTTTACAAAGGACATGCAGTAGATTGTATTAGTTCA
The DNA here is from genome assembly GCA_026901105.3 of Galaxias olidus. Taxonomy (NCBI): domain Eukaryota; kingdom Metazoa; phylum Chordata; class Actinopteri; order Galaxiiformes; family Galaxiidae; genus Galaxias; species Galaxias olidus. The sequence goes on along the minus strand of JAPMUY010000322.1, from coordinate 74,412 downwards.
CAAAGGACATGTAGTAGATTGTATTAGTTTACAAAGGACATGTAGTAGATTGTATAAGTTTACAAAGGACATGCAGTAGATTGTATTAGTTCACAAAGGACATGTAGTAGATTGTATTAGTTTACAAAGGACATGTAGTAGATTGTATTAGTTTACAAAGGACATGTAGTAGATTGTATTGGTTCACAAAGGACATGTAGTAGATTGTATTAGTTTACAAAGGACATGTAGTAGATTGTGTAAGTTTACAAAGGACATGCAGTAGATTGTATTAGTTCACAAAGGACATGTAGTAGATTGTATTAGTTTACAAAGGACATGTAGTAGATTGTATTAGTTTACAAAGGACATGTAGTAGATTGTATTAGTTTACAAAGGACATGCAGTAGATTGTATTAGTTCACAAAGGACATGCAGTAGATTGTATTAGTTCACAAAGGACATGTAGTAGATTGTATTAGTTTACAAAGGACATGTAGTAGATTGTATTGGTTCACAAAGGACATGTAGTAGATTGTATAAGTTTACAAAGGACATGCAGTAGATTGTATTAGTTCACAAAGGACATGTAGTAGATTGTATTAGTTCACAAAGGACATGCAGTAGATTGTATTGGTTCACAAAGGACATGTAGTAGATTGTATTAGTTCACAAAGGACATGTAGTAGATTGTATTAGTTTACAAAGGACATGTAGTAGATTGTATTGGTTCACAAAGGACATGTAGTAGATTGTATTAGTTCAAAAGGACATGTAGTAGATTGTATTAGTTTACAAAGGACATGCAGTAGATTGTATTAGTTCACAAAGGACATGTAGTAGATTGTATTAGTTTACAAAGGACATGCAGTAGATTGTATTGGTTCACAAAGGACATGTAGTAGATTGTATTGGTTCACAAAGGACATGTAGTAGATTGTATTAGTTTACAAAGGACATGCAGTAGATTGTATTAGTTCACAAAGGACATGCAGTAGATTGTATTGGTTCACAAAGGACATGCAGTAGATTGTATAAGTTTACAAAGGACATGTAGTAGATTGTATTGGTTCACAAAGGACATGCAGTAGATTGTATAAGTTTACAAAGGACATGTAGTAGATTGTATTGGTTCACAAAGGACATGTAGTAGATTGTATTGGTTCACAAAGGACATGTAGTAGATTGTATTGGTTCACAAAGGACATGTAGTAGATTGTATTAGTTCACAAAGGACATGTAGTAGATTGTATTAGTTCACAAAGGACATGCAGTAGATTGTATTGGTTCACAAAGGACATGTAGTAGATTGTATTAGTTCACAAAGGACATGTAGTAGATTGTATTAGTTTACAAAGGACATGCAGTAGATTGTATTAGTTCACAAAGGACATGTAGTAGATTGTATTAGTTTACAAAGGACATGCAGTAGATTGTATTGGTTCACAAAGGACATGTAGTAGATTGTATTGGTTCACAAAGGACATGTAGTAGATTGTATTGGTTCACAAAGGACATGTAGTAGATTGTATTAGTTCACAAAGGACATTTAGTAGATTGTATTAGTGTACAAAGGACATGTAGTAGATTGTATTAGTTCACAAAGGACATGTAGTAGATTGTATTAGTTCACAAAGGACATGCAGTAGATTGTATTGGTTCACAAAGGACATGTAGTAGATTGTATTAGTTCACAAAGGACATGTAGTAGATTGTATTAGTTTACAAAGGACATGCAGTAGATTGTATAAGTTTACAAAGGACATGCAGTAGATTCTATTAGTTCACAAAGGACATGCAGTAGATTGTATAAGTTTACAAAGGACATGTAGTAGATTGTATTAGTTCACAAAGGACATGTAGTAGATTGTATTAGTTCACAAAGGACATGTAGTAGATTGTATTAGTTTACAAAGGACATGCAGTAGATTGTATAAGTTTACAAAGGACATGCAGTAGATTGTATAAGTTTACAAAGGACATGTAATAGATTGTATTAGTTTACAACGGCCAGCGCATTCAGCCACTGAGAGAGTGGATAGAGGCTCAGGACTACAGTTATGATGAAATCATGGCAATTGGTTGTTCTCTGTGCTGCTCATTAGCCTCGACTATGCAGATCAAAGGGAATTGAATATTACATATCAAACATATAAGGCAATCTCTCTTCATTTGTTTCTCTAAATCTCCTCCAAATAAATGGTGTGCGTGCTAATTGCAGGCACAGGTTTTGATCTGGTCTTCATTTGCATTTCCGGGCAGAAGTCTTTGGTCGGGAAATTCATTAATAAACTTGAGTAGTAGATTTTTTTTTTGGTTTCACCTGAGGGGCAACAAAGTAACATCTTTTAAAGAGGCAGAAAAAACATTTGATTAGGGACTAATCACGGATTTCTCTGAACAACACTTTAAATATTTCAAGCTCCTTAGCCGTATGCAAATAACAACATGAATCACATCATCCATTACCAAGTCAGAGCACACCCAAACACTTTCAGGGCTCCTCTTTTTCATTGTGTAATTAGGGCCCAAATGTTAATGAATTATGCTAATTCCCTAACAATTAGCATATAATATTGAAGACAATCAACAATTAGCATATGGTGTGTAGAAGACAATCAGAAGGCCAGGCGTTCCCTCCTGGACTGCACAGAGATAATGTATAGAGAGAGAGGGCTGCTGTAGCAGGGTGATCTGATTACACGCAGAATCAGCATGCTAATTACTTCTGCCCCCCCCCCCCTCCTCCACCCTCCCTCCCTCCCTCTCCTCTCACCCCTCCTGTATTTCCTCAGGGGTGCTGGACAACATCTCCCTCCCTCCCTCCCTCCCTCCCTCCCTCCCTCCCTCCCTCCCTCCGTCCCTTCTCTCCCTTTCTCCATCCTCTTCTCCCTCGTCCAGGTTTGCCCAGATGGGACTCTCGACACGAAGCCTGGAATAGGATCTGGCTCTGAGGAATTTCAAGTTTGTCCTCAGGTTGCTTTTCTGACTTTTGCTTGTGTGAGAAATTCATGTGCAATGTTTTGAAAAAGCAGGAACTGCAGGGCTAAAGTAGAGTCAAAGCACGGCTAAAGTAGAGTCAAAGCAGGGCTAACGTGGAGTTAAAGCAGGGCTAGAGGAGAGTCAAAGCAGGGCTAGAGGAGAGTCAAAGCAGGGCTAAAGTAGAGTCAAAGCAGGGCTAACGTGGAGTTAAAGCAGGGCTAAAGTGGAGTCAAAGCAGGGCTAGAGGAGAGTCAAAGCAGGGCTAGAGGAGAGTCAAAGCGGGGCTAAAGGAGAGTCAAAGCAGGGCTAAAGTGGAGTCAAAGCAGGGCTAGAGGAGAGTCAAAGCAGGGCTAGAGGAGAGTCAAACGGGGCTCATCAACAGCAGGGCTCTCTCAAAGTGGAGTCAAAGCAGGGCTAGAGGAGAGTCAAAGCAGGGCTAGAGGAGAGTCAAAGCAGGGGCCAGTGGCAGGGGTCCGGGTCGTCCATTTGGATCTCATTAAAGCTCCCAGGCGGAGGCTAACGCACTCATCTACACACTGTCCTCTCTCACTGACAGGCCTCTAACGCACTCATCTACACACTGTCCTCTCTCACTGACAGGCCTCTAACGCACTCATCTACACACTGTCCTCTCTCACTGACAGGCCTCTAACGCACTCATCTACACACTGTCCTCTCTCACTGACAGGCCTCTAACGCACTCATCTACACACTGTCCTCTCTCACTGACAGGCCTCTAACGCACTCATCTACACACTGTCCTCTCTCACTGACAGGCCTCTAACGCACTCATCTACACACTGTCCTCTCTCACTGACAGGCCTCTAACTGGTTATTTAAATTTAGGTCACATTGATCTGGGCCCACGTCCAAACCACACTGCCTCTGGAGCCGGACCGCCCTGGCAGCCAGCAGCTAGCTTATAGACTGCTTCCTCCTCTTCCTCCTCCTCCTCTTCCTCCTCCTGGCAGCCAGCAGCTAGCCTGTAGTCTCTGCTTCCTCCTCCTCTTCATCCTCTTCCTCTTGGCAGCCAGCAGCTAGCCTATAGTCTCTGCTTCCTCCTCCTCCTCCTCCTCTTCATCCTCTTCCTCTTGGCAGCCAGCAGCTAGCCTATAGTCTCTGCTTCCTCCCCCTATACCTCCTCCTCCTTCCCCTCCTCCTCTTTCCCCCCTTCCTCCCCTCCTCCAGTGTGTTGAAGGCAGTGCTTGAGAGGGATCATGGTCCTGTGATGCTGCTTGAAGCCAACAGAGTGGGTCAGGAATGAGTCTGGAGATGTTCCCAGGTCTCAGTCAATGGGTTTTTGGATGCGTGAAGTAAGGTCTGCGGCTGCAAATAATGTGAGGTCCACTCTGTAGAGAAGTAAGGTCTGTGGCTGCAAATAATGTGAGGTCCACTCCGTAGAGACTGTACTTCGGGGCGGGGGGTGGGGGGTGGGCTGCATAAAGTAAGGTCTCTTAACACAAGCTTAAGATATTTTCACGTGTTGGTCTACAACATAAAATACGTCAATAAGAACCCCACATGTGGAGGTGACGTTGAAGTCATTGGATCTGTAGTCCGTTTATAGCATGAAGTTACCTCTGCCATTTAAGCTTCAAAAATCATAGATTTGGTGTCCATTTGTGAAGATTGTCTTGCTGAACAAAACGTATAAATATCATAAAAGTTTGCTTTCCACAGATCTTATTTTATGCAATAATCCAAAATCCAATGTAAAAATCCCTTAGGGTTTTAATCAGGTGAACCCATGGCGATGCTAACTTCCGGGTTGCCCTACAGAAATACGTCATCCCTGACCCACTCTACAGAGACAGTACTTCAGGACCAGTCATAATAGCTGCAGAGCTAATCAGCAGGATAAACTCAATTAAAACGAGTCGTTTAAACTAATTATGCCATTTGCTTTTCTCTTCATCTTACAATAAATGAAGAAGGGAAGTGTTTCTTGTTGTTAATCAGGCGTTGCACTTTAGTTATTCCTCTGGAATTATGTTTATGTTTCTGACACAGCGCAGTGAGGATGTCTGGAAAACGGATGAAACAAGAAGGGGATTTTTTTTCATAACACATTCTGGTTCTTTTGTTTTTCATATTTCAGGAAGAAACCAAAGCATTCTTTCTTTAAAAATCCAAGCAGCACGCACACTTTACATTTATCTAAGAATATGTCAATTACCCCTTAACATTTCAAATAAATAAATGTAACGGTGTGCTGCATCCCTGGGTGTTTCTGCAGCGTCATCGCGAGTGGCCCACAGAGACCAAATTAAGAGTGTAGAACGTACACCTAATATACAAGCTGCACTAATGACCCACAGAGAGACAACGTGTAGACACAGCCTTAACATCACATGGCTCATTACAACACCTTTACGGAGATTCATCAGCGTGTCGTTTGTTTTACCAAATCATCAGAGAAGCAGGAATAATTACATGTGAAAATAAACAAGTGTTTTTATGTAGGGAAGCTGGTGGGTTGTGTATTTTGAAGCTGTGAGAGCTTGTTTTATGTTTCAGATAACTAATATAAGGGATGTGAATGCTACACTGCACTGCGACGCCAGACTGAACAGAGCTGTGTTAGCCTGATTCACTTTAGCTGTGTGGTAAACATGGAGTCCTGAGAACATGAGCGCTTGGTTCCTGAACATGGAGTCCTGAGAACATGAGCGCTTGGTTCCTGAGCATGGAGTCCTGAGAACATGAGTGCTACCTAAAAAGGTCCTGTTACATTTCCCCCACAGTCATCGATTCCAACGGACGGCAAACATCTGCATTTAATGGCTGTTTTTTTTTTTTTTTACTTCTCTCCCTCTCTCGCCGTCTCACCCCATGTCTTTCAAGACCATTAACTTTATTGGATTGGACATTCCTGTTGCAAAAACAATTCAGCATAATCATTTGCAATGCAACTCCCTGGTGCGGATGCAAATCCAGCTCCTTCGCTTCCTTGGCCTAGCAATTACCAAAAGACCACAGATGCAGCCTCTATCCACCGTCGAAATAAACTAGATGCTGCAAATAATGTGATTACTCAGTCATTACATATTGGAGTGCATTCATTATCGGCAAGACTGAATTCTGGGCATTGTTGACAACGCCTTGGCAATGCCCAAGATATAATAGCATGTCAAGAACATAATGCCCATAATCTCATCCCGCCAGTCCAACACTTCCTCCAACTCACCAAGGACTTCCAAATGAATGCCACTCATACATTATGCCAGCTGAATGTTAATGTGTACCACTTCAAAGTGTTCCTTCCTCTTTGTTGTTTTTCTCCTCCTCCTCCTCCTCCTCCTCCTCTGTCCCCTCCTCATCCTCCTCCTCCTCCTCCTCCTCCTCCACCTCCTCCTCTGTCTCCTCCTCCTTCTCCTCCTCCTCCTCATCCTCCTCCTCCTCCTCCACCTCCTCATCCTCCCCCCTCCTCCCTTCCTCCTCCTCCCCCTCCTCCTCCTCCTCCTCCTCCTCCACCTCCTCCTCTGTCTCCTCCTCCTTCTCCTCCTCCTCCTCCTCCTCCTCCTCCTCCTCCTCCTCCACCGGTAGACAGAGAGCAGGGTGGGATGGTTATGCATAGCACAGGTGTCTTTGTTGGCAGAGATCAGAGCATCAGGGGGGGGATAGTTTGTAGATTATTGTAGCACATTTTCAGCAGGGCCACCTGCTGTGTAGGAACGGAGTTCTGAATGTGTCTGTTGACTGATTTCTTCCCCTGACTAAAGCATTCAAGAGTTTATCTTATTTTAATGTAAGGTTAATAGTTCTGCTTTTACCCATAAACACCAACGTTATTAACGAGACACTGGACTGCTTTCAAATAGATTATTTTGAAACATGCTGCTCATTGTGGGGTTAGGGTTATATGTAGTACAAAATCCACATCTCATAGATCATTGAGCTATGGCAAATTGTATATTCAAATGGATATGCAATAAATTAGGTACCAGTTTAATTTAGCAATTTGGTGCAATATGTTAATGTCGGAAGATCCCCCTAAATATATTCAATGAATTGAAATGAAATAAAAAATATTTAAAAGTGTAATTTTTTTAACGCACATTATTATTTCAATTCTAGTAATTGAAACTGCAGTCCAGGCATGTTGTATCAAATTAGATTGCGGCGAAATTGCACCTTTCGTTTGCCAAGGCTGACTGGCTCCTTGCATTAAATGAATTTAATTATTCCTCCAGCCCATATATTATTAATCATCTATATTGATTTCTGAACTCCCAGAATGCTTGTGGATATGCAAATTTGGCCACAGCAATATTAGGACAGGTTCATTTGCATAGGAGCCCATTATTATTTTATAAGTAAATTTTAATGTGGACTCAATTAAAACTCAGAGAGCGGAACAGCTAAATTGGCCCAAGGTATACGTTTGTGAGATTCATCATGAGCGGAGCCCGGATGGATCAATTAGTCAAGATCAAACTTTGGCTTCTCAGGAGGGAGAGAAAATGGTGAATTCAATCAGAGCGACTTCCGATGAACAGCGTTGCTTTGACTGATTTCCTGCTTTGGAACAGATCCTGGCTGCAATCGGAATATCTGGCAAATGAAATCATGAACCATTAAATTAAATCTCTCCGTCGCTTTAACACTGTTTAAAAAGAGTTCACTTCAACATTTTAATGACTTCACAAAATGTATACAGTGAAACTTTTGTTCCTCTGCCTGGTATCATATCACAATCTCCAATTGCCAAATATCCAAACCCCTAACTTGAACAGGGCTTTTTGGAATGAAAAGGATTCTAAGAAAACTCCCTGGAGTCATATTTCTGATGTTTCGATACACAATTTTATAGCAAAGGCATAGATCATATTCTGGCTATTCCTATAGTACTCAGTAATGTGAGCATTTCCAGTAAATTCCGCCACAACAATCAATAGGAATAGCTGCTTTAAATTCATGATGTTAGTACTATAAGTACCCTCTAAGCTGTAACCTAAAGCTATCAGTCAGAACAGTGCGTTATGAAACAGGCTAAACTCATTGCTGTTTGTTTGCTACATCATTTAAACAGTGTGTGTGTGAATCACAACTTGAGTATTATGGATCAGGTTCAATGATTACCAAACGACCTTTGACCTTTAATCACCCTACACTGTAGAGGCACATGGCTTTGACCTCTCTCTGTCTCTCTTTGTGTCTTTTAGTGAGACGGACACAGTTCCTCCTCGCGGTCAAATCAAAGGTCCAGGGAAGGCCGCTATCAGCGCCAGCAGCCTTTCATGTTAATCAGCAGCCCAGTTTGGGATGTAGTGGGAGGGGGACTCTCTGTTTGACACGGTGGTGGGCGCCCAGACCACACACACACACACACACACACACACACACACACACACACACACACACACACACACACACACACACACACACACACACACACACACACACACACACACACACACACACACACACACACACACACACACACACACACACACACACACACACACACACACACACACACACACACAGACACTGGTGGGCGCCTGAACTAGGATAAGATGGACCCATGCCGACATGCAGATCAGTCAGACTGTTCAGAGTGGAGCTCTCTGTTTTAGCTCTCTGTGTGTGGCGCTCCTCTTATCCCACGCCACTTCCTGGTTACACGACGGGGTTTGGCCAATGGGACGAGGGCAGGGTTCAGATGTGTAGACTTCAAGGCAGCGCGGACTCCTTGTAGTCAGACACGGGACTGTATTATGTATTGTGCTGTGACTTAAAGTAAACATTGTTTTTGGAATGTATAATTTTGATAATGGCACACGTAGTAATAATTGCCATTTTAAAAAACATGAAATAATTAAGTGGAAACAGTATGTTTGATTAAAGAATAGAAAGGAGACTATGAACATGTGTTTTTAGTGGCACTGCTATTTCTCCCCCCAAACTTGTTTGGCCACAATGTTGTTGTAATTATATTTCAGTGTGAAGGAGCAGAAAGGCATGTAAGACACATTTATAAAAATATAAATCCATGTTCTGGATGCATTTAATAAAAGCTATGTGATGTTTGTAATGAATGAAAGGCTGTAGTCTGTGGGCCTTTAGGGACAGGAAGTCTCCCTCTTTGAGAGAGATAATGATGAAGGCCCCCCCTCGCCTTCCTCACTCGGCGCTGAGGGAGCACTACAGCCCCTCTGCATGCAGCCACCATTCACAGACAAACACACACATACCTTCCAAAGACAAAGCCACCATAAAGAGGACATGTAGTTTGTATCGAGTGACACCTTTAGCTGCCTCTGTGGGGACAACAACAGAGACAAACAGAGGAGCAGCAGGAGAGACCAACAGAGGAGCAACAGGAGATACCAACAGAGGAGTACCAGGAGAGACCAACAGAGGAGCAGCAGGAGAGACCAACAGAGGAGCACCAGAGACCAACAGAGGAGCAGCAGGAGAGACCAACAGAGGAGCACCAGAGACCAACAGAGGAGCAGCAGGAGAGACCAACAGAGGAGTACCAGGAGAGACCAACAGAGGAGCAGCAGGAGAGACCAACAGAGGAGCAGCAGAGACCAACAGAGGAGCAACAGGAGAAACCAACAGAGGAGCAGCAGGAGAGACCAACAGAGGAGTACCAGGAGAGACCAACAGAGGAGTACCAGGAGAGACCAACAGAGGAGCAGCAGGAGAGACCAACAGAGGAGCACCAGAGACCAACAGAGGAGCAACAGGAGAGACCAACAGAGGAGCAGCAGGAGAGACCAACAGAGGAGTACCAGGAGAGACCAACAGAGGAGTACCAGGAGAGACCAACAGAGGAGCAGCAGGAGATACCAACAGAGCAGGAGAGACCAACAAAGGAGCAGAGACCAACAGAGGAGCAGCAGGAGAGACCAACAGATGAGCAGCAGGAGAGACCAACAGAACAGGAGAGACCAACAGAGGAGCAGCAGGAGAGACCAACAGAGGAGCAGCAGGAGAGACCAACAGAGGAGCAGCACCATAGACCAACAGAGGAGCAGCAGGAGAGACCAACAGAGGAGCAGGAGAGACCAACAGAGGAGCAGCAGGAGAGACCAACAGAGGAGTACCAGGAGAGACCAACAGAGGAGCAGCAGGAGAGACCAACAGAGGAGCAGGAGAGACCAACAGAGGAGCAGCAGGAGAGACCAACAGAGCAGCATGCAGGGCCCTGACACAGAGGAGCTATGTAGGGCCCTGACACAGAGGAGCTATGTAGGGCCCTGAGACAGAGGAGCTATGCAGGGCCTGAAACAGAAGCCCTATGTAGGGGCATTTAAAGTAGAGCTGACCCCTAAGACAGAGAAGCTCTGCAGGGCCAGTGTATCCAGTAACAGAGAGGATGAGCATTCCTGAAGCATGACGACCTTTTTGATCCAGAGCTATGTTCAGTCAGACACGCTCTTTGTCTTTGAAGCAGTTATTAAATATGATTTATACATCTAATTTGGCCTGGTTGGGTCTGCTACATACTGAAGCTCCCTGCTGCACATATCCAGTACGTCATCGGGCAGGGAGTGGCTGGTAGACTGAGGACTGGTCTGTGTGTGACTGGTCTGTGTGTGACTGGTCTGTGTGTGATTGGTCTGTGTGTGACTGGTCTGTGTGTGATTGGTCTGTGTGTGATTGGTCTGTGTGTGACTGGTCTGTGTGTGATTGGTCTGTGTGTGATTGGTCTGTGTGTGACTGGTCTGTGTGTGATTGGTCTGTGTGTGATTGGTCTGTGTGTGATTGGTCTGTGTGTGATTGGTCTGTGTGTGATTGGTCTGTGTGTGACTGGTCTGTGTGTGACTGGTCTGTGTGTGATTGGTCTGTGTGTGATTGGTCTGTGTGTGATTGGTCTGTGTGTGACTGGTCTGTGTGTGACTGGTCTGTGTGTGATTGGTCTGTGTGTGATTGGTCTGTGTGTGATTGGTCTGTGTGTGACACAGACTCTGCAGGGAGGAGGAGGAGGGAGAGACGGGAGAGGAAGAGGGCCGTTAGGGCACGGGGACAGAAGACACAGACCCTGCAGGGAGGAGGAGGAGGGAGAGACAGGAGAGGAAGAGGACCCGTTAGGGCACGGGGACAGAAGACACACTGCAGGGAGGAGGAGGAGGAGGGAGAGACGGGAGAGGAAGAGGGCCGTTAGGGCACGGGGACAGAAGACACAGACCCTGGCCCTGGCTCATGATGTGGTGGAGTCCAATGTAGACACAGTCACTGTAAGAGTTAAGAGGTATGGATTATACATGTGTCCCCGCAGGAGGAACCGGAGCAGATCACACACTTGACGAGTTCGGAATGTTTTCCCGGTGTAGCTGCGCCTCGGATTTGTCAGAATGGAACGCTGATGATGAATGAGCTCATGACTTCCAGATGCTGAGGAGGAGAGGAGAGGAGAGATGAGGGGGGAGAGGAGAGCAGAGGAGAAAAGAGGAGAGGAGAGGAGTGGAGAGGAGAGGAGAGGAGAGGAGAAGAGAGGAGAAGAGAGGAGAGGAGAGGAGAGGACAGGAGAGGAGAGGAGAGGAGAGGAGAGGAGAGGAGAGGAGAGGAGAGGAGAGGAGAAAAAAATAGAGGAGAGGAGAGGAGAATAGAAGAGAGGAGAGGAGAGGAGGTGAGAGGGGATGGAGAGAGGGAGAGAGGGAGAGGAGAGGAGAGGAGAGGAGAGGAGAGGAGAGGAGAGGAGAGGAGAGACTCCTGCCAGGGTGAAACACATGCATCCTCTCCAGTTTCCCCCTGAAAGCCCGTGTCAGAGTGGGTTTTGGCAAAGCGTAAAAGCCTCGTCCCTCCTGAGTTTCTGAGCCCCTGCAAGGACACTGGCGGAGTAATGTGAGTGCAAAGACATGGATTTAATCCGGAGGTATTTCTGCTAGTAATAAGGCTAAGCCCAGTTCATCCTCTGCAGGCCAGGAGGATTCCCAGAGATTTGAAGAGTGCTGGAGGTTAAGAAGTTTGGTTGTATATCTTTAATTAGTTCAACT
>JAPMUY010000322.1:17500-57500 GCA_026901105.3 Galaxias olidus | reverse complement strand
CTGTACACACATTCACTCACTGACAGACTGAGAACTCCGTGCTGCAATAAATTGAGAGGTGTTTCAGACTTCACGGGTCATCCGATCCGAATCTGAATTTAAGGCAGATTAATAAATAATTGATGTGCCCCCAACAATAAATAAATTATTCAACCCTTCAACCATCAAAAAATCCCATTAAATGTTGGCCCAGATATTGAAATGCACATTTTTGGCAGCTAATGACCCAAATCTAAACGGTCTAATGTTTATTTTGCCTGATTTAAACTGTGTGTGTGTGTGTGTGTGTGTGTATGTATGTGTGTGTGTGTGTGTGTGTGTGTGTGTGTGTGTGTGTGGATGTCTGTATGAGACAAACGAGGCATGGCAACATTCAATCAGCATTTTCCATTTGAAAGTCAAATAGAGTTAGATCCCTTCAGGTTGTTTTTCCTATTGATTACAGTAAGCTGTGGTTTAAAGTCATGCACCAAATGGGACATTTGGTTTATCTGTTACATAACAGCAACACATCATAATATTTATAACATGAACATTTTTTATCGATCTGATGTAAGAATGATTACATGTTTTGTTTATTCTTGATAAAGTATGAGAGAAAACTAAACTAAAGTGTTTGCAAAAACTAAAGCGAATACCATTAAAGAAATGTGAAAAAAAAAAAATATATTAAAAAAAGGGGGCTATGATTGCCATGACAACCAGAGTTGACCTCCCTGTGACCTCCGCCTGAACCCCTGAGTCTCATATTAAACAAAAACACAAACAAAGTTGATGGTTACCAGATAAACAAATCTGATTTTGTTGTGATTTGACTCACCTCAGTTATTTGATCATTTTGAAGTCTAACAGTTAAGACTCTAACAAAGGCTGTTGTTGCCATGGCTATGTGGACTGGGCTGTTGTTGCCATGGCTATGTGGACTGAGCTGTTGTTGCCATGGCTATGTGGACTGGACTGTTGTTGCCATGGCTATGTGGACTGAGCTGTTGTTGCCATGGCTATGTGGACTGGGCTGTTGTTTCCATGACTATGTGGACTGGGCTGTTGTTTCCATGGCTGTGGACTGGGCTGTTGTTGCCATGGCTGTGTGGAATGGGCTGTTGTTTCCATGGCTGTGGACTGGGCTGTTGTTTCCATGGCTGTGGACTGGGCTGTTGTTGCCATGGCTATGTTTACTGGGCTGTTGTTGCCATGGCTGTGGACTGGGCTGTTGTTGCCATGGCTGTGTGGACTGGGCTGTTGTGTTTGTGTGTTAGCCATGGCAATGTGGACTGGGCTGTTGTTGCCATGGCTATGTGGACTGGACTGTTGTTTCCATGGCTATGTGGACTGGGCTGTTGTTGACATGACTATGTGGACTGGGCTGTTGTTGCCATGGCTGTGTGGACTGGGCTGTTGTTGCCATGGCTGTGTGGACTGGGCTGTTGTTGCCATGGCTATGTGGACTGGGCTGTTGTTGCCATGGCTGTGTGGACTGGGCTGTTGTTGCCATGGCTGTGTGGACTGGGCTGTTGTTGCCATGGCTGTGGACTGGGCTGTTGTTGCCATGGCTGTGTGGACTGGGCTGTTGTTGCCATGGCTGTGGACTGGGCTGTTGTTGCCATGGCTGTGGACTGGGCTGTTCGCTGGAGGGCACTTGGCATCTCCTCAGTGTGTAAGTGGGTCTGGAAGTGCGCCCTGAGATTTGAAACACTTGTGATTTGAATGTGTGTGCTTTTTTCCTTTCTCCAGCCAGGGGGAAAATAAACGATTCTGTGTATCAACCGTTTCATGCTCCATGGTTTAAACCAGGCAGGATCATCATTGTTGTTCTCTAATTGTCAGTAAGTTTAAAAGAGAAAAATACTTCTCAACTTGACCGTTTGTGTTGTTGGAAGAGCCACTTAGGAGACAAGTGTCAACACTGCTAGTTTCCCCCTTCAGGTTAACTCCAAAGGTCCTGGAGGAAACTGGAGGTTCAAGTCAAGGCCCAGTGGTCACTGGGAGTCTCTCACTGCTACGGCAGAACATCAGTCAGCTGGGAAACAAAATGTGCTGACATGTTAGAGAGCTGTCCGTTTAGACTCTTTAGACTTTAGAGTAGAATTTAATTTGAAGCGAGGCGTTTTTCTCTGTATTTCAGACCTGGGGGTATTGTGGAAGGAGATCACCCCTTTAATCCTGGTGTCAGTCTCCTTGCTTTGACGTGGATGGGATTCCACACTGCTGCCCTGTCTAAACCCGGCCCAGGGAAACCCATTGGACATGCTAATTCCCCTATTGACATATTGCCAATCAAAAAGGCGCTTGGCGCTGAATAGTGTCTGCATGCTAAATACCTGCAGCGTTAGGGGAAGCATGCTGGGGAGAACACCTTGTTCAGTTTGGTACTGGTGTTGAATACAGAGAGAGAGCAGAACGCCCCAGAGAGACCAACCAGGCTTTTACTATGCTATCTCTACTGCTGGAGAAACCAACCAGGCTTTTACTCTGCTCTCTCTGCTGCTGGAGAGACCAGCCAGGCTTTCTAATCTGCTCTCTGCTGCAGGAGAGACCAGCCAGGCTTTCTAATCTGCTCTCTGCTGCTGGAGAGACCAGCCAGGCTTTCTAATCTGCTCTCTGCTGCTGGAGAGACCAGCCAGGCTTTGTAATCTGCTCTCTGCTGCAGGAGAGACCAGCCAGGCTTTGTAATCTGCTCTCTGCTGCAGGAGAGACCAACCAGGCTTTCTATTCTGCTCTCTGCTGCTGGAGAGACCAGCCAGGCTTTCTAATCTGCTCTCTGCTGCAGGAGAGACCAGCCAGGCTTTCTAATCTGCTCTCTGCTGCCAGCCAGGCTTTCTAATCTGCTCTCTGCTGCTGGAGAGACCAGCCAGGCTTTCTAATCTGCTCTCTGCTGCAGGAGAGACCAGCCAGGCTTTCTAATCTGCTCTCTGCTGCTGGAGAGACCAGCCAGGCTTTCTAATCTGCTCTCTGCTGCTGGAGAGACCAGCCAGGCTTTCTAATCTGCTCTCTCTCTCTCTGCTTGTTTTCTCTGCACTCTGGAAATATGTGGTGTGATGTCACCACGTTTAGATTATATTAGAGTATTGTTTTTTATACATATAATTATTGTTTTGATACATATATTTGGAATACAAGCATCTGTCAAAATTGTCAACATGAAGCCCAAATCTATGTAGAGGTGAGTAAGCTCTCTGAAAACAGAGACAGCCATGACGGCTGCTCTATGAATCAGATAAAACCACACAGTATTAAACGGTGAAATGACAGTGCCAGGATATAACCTAGAATCACTTCGTCTGGAAACATCCTCTGCTCCTGTTTCCATCTTCCTTATTTTTCCCAGGGCATGTTTTATTTATTTTTGATGTTTAGTGTCAACAGGAGGTGGAAGTAACGGCCTGGGTTCCAGTGTTACGGTGGAGTCTGGTTTCATCGCCTCCTGTTATCCAAAGAAGCTGGTTCAGATGGAGACTTCAGGCAGCCATCTTAGGTCTGTGGGCTAGGGTTAAGGTTAGGGTTAAGGTTAGGGTTAAGGTTAGGGTGAGTGTTAAGGTTAGGAGGGTTAGGGTTAGGGTTAGGGTTAAGGGTGAGGTTAGGTAGATGTCTGATGGTTAGGAGGAGGATAACCTGACCTCTGCTTTTGTTGTAGCATGTGAATTTAAAAACAAACATACGTAAATAATTAATCCATATGAATTTTAAAAAGAATCAAAATAATAAATGAATGAGTGTGTTAATGAACCAACCATTAAATCGTTGAATGACTCAAACTTAACATTTATATCCTTAGAACCAACAAAGGCTTTGCTTATTTTGTTCAGTGGGGAATAGATGTGTTTGTTTATTTGTGTTCAACTGTTATTTACTCAGACACTCCCACTGAGAGCAGCGTCCCATTGTTTACGAAAGCCCTGCAATGGAAACAACAACATTATAGTAAATACGACTACAACTACAGGGGTACAGAACCAACAACATTATAGTAAATACGACTACAACTACAGGGGTACAGAACCAACAACATTATAGTAAATACGACTACAACTACAGGGGTACAGAAACAACAACATTATAGTAAATACGACTACAACTACAGGGGTACAGAACCAAACAACATTATAGTAAATACGACTACAACTACAGGGGTACAGAACCAAACAACATTATAGTAAATACGACTACAACTACAGGGGTACAGAAACAACAACATTATAGTAAATACGACTACAACTACAGGGGTACAGAACCAACAACATTATAGTAAATACGACTACAACTACAGGGGTACAGAAACAACAA
The DNA here is from genome assembly GCA_026901105.3 of Galaxias olidus. NCBI lineage: Eukaryota > Metazoa > Chordata > Actinopteri > Galaxiiformes > Galaxiidae > Galaxias > Galaxias olidus. The sequence continues at coordinate 53,216 of JAPMUY010000322.1, read as the reverse complement.
TATTAAAATAAATCAGACTACTACAGATACATGAATAAAGAAACAACATAAGACTACTTGGACGTAATATCCTTATCTTTTTTAAAATGTTCATTGAACATTTCAAATCTATTTCAAAAGCATCATTATTCTAATATATGCTGCCATTTCTATTCTATGGTGTATCATGTGAATGCTGCATAGCAGGCTGTTCCCAGGTGCCCATTCACTCACAACAAACAACGCTCTTATCAAAGGACGTCCAAACCCCACAGGTCACCACGGTTACGCTGTCCGCCAGCTCGCCCAAAGGTTACGCAGGTTTAAGTCCTAGCTCAGGCATATACAGTTAGGGCCAAAAATATTTGGACAGCGACACAAGTTTTGTTATTTTATCTGTTTACGAAAACATATTCAGGATACAATTATATAATCAATATGGGCTTAAAGTGCAGACTCTCAGCTGTAATTTGAGAGTATTCACACACAAGGGTTTAGGAATTACAGCTCTTTAATACGTAGCCGCCTCTTTTTCAAGGGACCAAAAGTAATTGGACAATTGACTCCGAAGGCTGCAAAAAAAAATAACAACGCTGCATGGGCTCTTCCCTCATTAACCTGTCATCAATTAAGCAGTTAAAAGGTCTGGAGTTGATTCCAGGTGTGGCGTTTGCATTTGGAAGCTGTTGCTGTGAACACACAACATGCGGTCAAAGGAGCTCTCAATGGAGGTGAAACAGACCATCCTGAGGCTGAAAAAAAAGAAGAAATCCATCAGAGAGATAGCAGAAATGTTAGGAGTGGCCAAATCAACAGTTTGGTACATTCTGAGAAAAAAAGAGTGCACTGGTGAGCTTGGGAACTCAAAAAGGCCTGGACGTCCACGGAAGACCACAGTGGTGGATGATCGCAGAATCCTTTCCATGGTGAAGAAAAACCACTTCACAACATCCACTCAAGTGAAGAACACTCTCCAGGAAGTAGGTGTATCAGTATCTAAGTCTACCATAAAGAGAAGAATTCATGAGAGTAAATACAAAGGATTCACCACAAGGTGCAAACCATTAATCAGCCTCAAAAAATAGAAAGACCAGAATTGACTTTGCCAAAAAACACACACACACACACACACTAAGATCAACCTGTACCAGAATGATGGGAAGAAGAAAGTTTGGAGGAGAATTGGAACAGCTCATGATCCAAAGCACACCACATCTTCTGTAAAACATGGTGGAGGCAGTGTGATGGCATGGGCATGCATGGCTTCCAATGGCACTGGGTCACTTGTGTTTATTGATGATGTGACAAAAGACAGAAGCAGCCGGATGAATTCTGAAGTGTATAGGGATATTCTTTCTGCACACACACACACACAGATGGACACACATACTGCAAAAGCAACCCAGGAGTTTTTTAAAGCAAAGAAGTGGAATATTCTGCAATGGCCGAGTCAATCACCAGATCTCAACCCAATCGAGCATGCATTTCACTTGCTCAAGACAAAACTTAAGGCAGAAAGACCCACAAACAAGCAACAACTGAAGACCGCTGCAGTAAAGGCCTGGCAAAGCATCACAAAGGAGGAAACCCAGTGTGTGTGTGTGTGTGTGTGTGGCAGTCATTGTGCAAAGGATTCTCAACAAAATATTGTGTGTGTGTGAAATGTGTATAATAATAGCTACAATTCCCTACATGTTTAATCATATATTTTTGTTCAACCCCTTGAATTAAACCTTAAAGTCTGCACTTCAATTCCGTTGTAGTTGTTTCATTTCAAATCCAATGTGGTGGCATGCAGAGCCCAAATCATGAAGATTGTGTCACTGTCCAAATATTTTTGGCCCTAACTGTACAAGCAGAAGACACACATACGCCACACACAGAGGCAGACACACACGCACACACGCACACACACACACTGGGAGACAGCATGCTGCTAAATGTCAGTGGGGTCCATATGGGCCCCCGGCCGGCAGATGCCAGGCCTTTGGTCTGGACCAATCAGGAAGCAGGGCTGTGTGGAGGTGAGGTCTTGGGACTCCCCTGGCTGTAATGCTGCCCCCCCCCCCCCCCCCTCCTCTGTGAGCCGAGGCAGGCCTGGTCCTGCACCCCAGCGAGCTCCGGCTGGCTTCTACACACACACACACACACACACACACACACACACACACACACACACACACGTAAACACAAAAAAAAACACGCACAGTACATACACACTCACATACACATACACCCTAGAAACAAAAAGACACAACCACACACACACACACACACACACACACACACACACATGTCCTCTCCAGTGCCTGGTTGTTTCAGTCACAATAGAGCTCCGGAGCACGACACCTGCTCATATGGGGTGTGTGTGTGTGTGTGTGTGTGTGTGTGTGTGTGTGTGTGTGTGTGTGTGTCTCTGCTCTGATGTAACTCCTCCCCCCCTTCTCTTGTCCCTCTTGTTTGCCCCCGTATTACACTGGACCACACAGGAGCAAGCTAAAGAGGTCTCTCAAACACTGAGGTAGGCGTTGTGTTGATACACTGAGGTAGGCGTTGTGTTGAGGCACTGAGGTAGGCGTTGTGTTGATACACTGAGGTAGGCGTTGTGTTGATACACTGAGGTAGGTGTTTGTGTTGACTGAGGTAGGCGTTGTGTTGAGACACTGAGGTAGGCGTTGTGTTGATACACTGAGGTAGGCGTTGTGTTGATACACTGAGGTAGGCGTTGTGTTGATACACTGAGGTAGGCGTTGTGTTCAGACACTGAGGTAGGCGTTGTGTTGAGGCACTGAGGTAGGCGTTGTGTTGAGGCACTGAGGTAGGCGTTGTGTTGAGACACTGAGGTAGGCGTTGTGTTGATACGTTGTGTTGAGGCACTGAGGTAGGCGTTGTGTTCAGACACTGAGGTAGGCGTTGTGTTGAGACACTGAGGTAGGCGTTGTGTTGAGGCACTGAGGTAGGCGTTGTGTTGAGGCACTGAGGTAGGCGTTGTGTTGAGGCACTGAGGTAGGCGTTGTGTTGATACACTGAGGTAGGTGTTGTGTTGAGGCACTGAGGTAGGCGTTGTGTTCAGACACTGAGGTAGGCGTTGTGTTGATACACTGAGGTAGGTGTTGTTGAGACACTGAGGTAGGCGTTGTGTTGATACACTGAGGTAGGTGTTGTGTTGAGACACTGAGGTATGTGTTTGTGTTCAGACACTGAGGTAGGCGTTGTGTTGAGGCACTGAGGTAGGCGTTGTTCAGACACTGAGGTAGGCGTTGTTGTAGGTGTTGTTCAGACAATGAGATACAGGAGCACTGGGAAGGTCTGTAGTGACGTACCCCTGTCCCACACACACACACACTCACACACTCTCACACACACACACACACACACACACACACACACACGCACACACACACACACCTGCACAATCCCCCCCGGTCAGATAGTCTTTGTGTAGTGTCTGCTCCTCAGATCCTCCTTGTTTTCACAGAGATTCTGAGCAGAGCTAGAAAACTAGCCGTAGATTTTTTATTGATTATACAAATGGAATAAAAATACCTAAAAATGAAATTATCTTTTGTATATTTATTATATGTTCTCTCTTGCTCCTTAGCGTGCGTTTATCATATCTGTCCTGCTCTCTAAACTCTCTCTCTCTCTCTCTCTCTCTCTCTCTCTCTCTCTCTCTTTCTAAACTGGATGGGGGGTGATGTCAGGGGACACAGCCCTACAATAACCCTGGTGGAGGGGTTAAAGGTCAGGGGACACAGCCCTACATTAACCCTGTTGGAGAGGTTAAAGGTCAGGGGACACAGCCTTACATTAACCATGGGGACACAGCCCTACATTAACCCTGCTGGAGAGGTTAAAGGTCAGGGGACACAGCCCTACATTAACCCTGCTGGAGAGGTTAAAGGTCAGGGGACACAGCCTTACGTTAACCCTGCTGGAGGGGTTAAAGGTCAGGGGACACAGCCCTACATTAACCCTGCTGGAGAGGTTAAAGGTCAGGGGACACAGCCTTACGTTAACCCTGCTGGAGGGGTTAAAGGTCAGGGGACACAGCCCTACATAAACTCTGCTGGAGGGGTTAAAGGTCAGGGGACACAGCCCTACATTAACCCTGCTGGAGAGGTTAAAGGTCAGGGGACACAGCCCTACATTAACCCTGCTGTAGGGGTTAAAGGTCAGAAGACAGAGCCCTACATTAACCCTGCTGGAAGGGTTAAAGGGTTAGCGGGGTCAGTCTGAGGAGGAGGAGGAGGACCTCTAGTCAGCTGACTGGGGGGAGGATTTAGGGAGCGCACACTGGGAAACAGGAAAAGTGTGGCCGTCGTGTGCCACAAAGAAGTGTGTCCCCCTCTGTCTGTCTGTCTGTCTGTCTGTCTGTCTTTCTCTCTCTCTACCTATCGCTCTCGCTCTCCCTATCTTTCTCTTACTCTCTCGCGCTCTCTCCCTCTCCATCTCTCTCTCTCTCCCTCTCCCTCTCTCTCTCTCACGCTCTCTCTCTCTCGCGCTCTCGCTCTCATACACACACCCACTGGACATTGCAAACATACCTACACACTGAATGGACACTGCATATATACCTACACACACACACACACACACACACACACACACACACACTGAATGGACACTGCATATATACCTACACACATACATACACACACTGAATGGACACTAACACACACACACACACACACACACACACACACACACACACACACACACACATACATAATGGACACTGCAAACAAACCCACACACACACACTGAATGGACACTGTAAACATACCTACACACACACACACACACACACACACACTGAATGGAAACCGCAAACATATTGACACACACAGACTAATGCTGCCAGGACTTAGACACGCACAATGTGCAAACAATGTCTAACAGCCTCTTCATCACAGTGTACATAGTCAAATGACCTGCAGGGATTAAGCAAAAACAACACCCATCCCAGACATAACACACTGTAAGGAAGATAGGATGGATGCAGGGCGTTTTTGTGGCTTTAAATGAAAGATTGTTTATTCTTCACGTGTATATGAAATGAACATTATCCTCAACGGGAAATAATGCTGTGTTTCCATAATATCACTAATCCAGAACAGCTGTGTAGTCAGAAAGAAATGAAAAAAAAAAAAACGTAGGTCAGATTGAGGACTTGGAGGTAAGATCATTCTGTTCTACCTGAGATGTGACCCCATGACTCTGGTTTCGGGGAAGCAAACCACAGTTGTTTTTCTCAAACCCCCCCCCCCCTCAGATCTAAAATCCCAGTGATGTGCAGTGTTCAGCAGGGTCTGTAGCGCTAGAGAACCTCTGTTTCTATTGTAACTCTGCTGTAACTTTGTTGAAACTGTGTTGTGATTTTGTTGTAACTCTGCTGTAACTTTGTTTTTACTCTGTTGTAACTCTGTTGTAAGTTCTTGTAACTCTGTTGTAATTCTGTTGTAACTCTGTTGTAACTTTCTCTCAGCGGTTGAGTGAAATACGTCTTCTCTCCCCTTCCAGACTTCCAGAGGATTCTCCCCAGAGGAGATTTCCAACCTGTAGGATATGAGACTGACTGCCCTTGAATTAATTATTCAAAATAAATGCCAATTAAATATTAATGTGTGTGTCATCCTTAAAAGTCTAAAGTGTCAATGTAAGACATTTTTAAAGTCATGACTTCCGTGCTATAATTAAAACGTTTATTTAAGTTGTGGATAACTTCCTATTTACTTGTAACTATTAAATCGTTTTTTGAATTATGTTGACAACAGAATATGAACAAAACTAGACATTAATTATCAAAGAAAACGTAGCTCTGACAATTACTCCAGATCCGCCACTCCAGCTGCTCGGTTTGGTGTATATACAACAGTCACTCAAAGACCGTTTCCATGTGAAGGCTTTCAAAGTTAGACGTCCACGTTCATTTACCTCTTTAGAGAAATTATTTGATTTCCTTTTCATCAGACAGGAAATGGACTCTCCAGAGACCCAGTGCCCTCAGGGTCCTAAAGGAGGTTTTTTTTTTAAAACACAACGTCTGATATGTAAATGAACAAGCTGTTTTTGTTGGAAAGTGTCACTTTTAAAAGTGAGGCTAATGTTTTCCTTTCCTTTTGATCCATGTTATTGTGTTACTGGTGATTATTGCCTGAAAGGATGGTAGATATGTGCCAGTGTCCCTGGTGACAGGCAGTACTAGAGGAGCACAGAGTGTGTGGAGCAGACAGAGAGACTGGCCCAGGGGAACACATGACAAAATGGAGTCAGAACACGTATACTGTATTGTCACATGTAACATAATAAAAAAGAGTGTAATAATATTAATTGAAAAACAAGTACGTAAATTGAATTAAATGTGTTTATTAATTTCAATAAAATTAAATACATTTTATAACTGGTTGTTTTGTTGCATTAAGCAAGAGAAAGTACAAGCATAAAAACAGAAACATCAGACACGCTTTTTGACACAGTTTAATTTATGTATTTGATTAAAAGATAAAGAATAGTACTGTATGTAAAATATTGTATGGGTAATCAATTAAAATATAAAATGATGAATTGATATTGTATTTGAACGCCACTGACAAAGTTCAAAGTTCAAAGATAGGTGACAACAGGAATGAAAAGCTACAGATTACTGTCTTGTTCTAATCAATGACAGACTTCCTCTCATTCTGACCCTGCTTTACTTGCTAAACTACTCTTAGCAGGTATTTAAGTAACAAAACAACAAACACTACAAAAAGTACAAACTATTGATGCTAAAATGCCCTATCTTGTTAGTTTATCTTGTTAGTATTGGAACTTTTCAGTGACATTCCGCAGCTAGTAAAAAGTTTTTATTAAAAAAGTGGATCTTTACAAAGTATATTTCTGATGAACTCCACAGAATCACTGACGTTTTGTACCACAATTAATTTCTGATCAATCACACAGCCTGGTGACTGAAGCAAGTATTTCTGCAGGATCTAGATTACATTTCATATTTCACTGGAAACTCCCCCAAAATTACTACCAGATGGTGTCATCCCCACAACTTCCTGTTTCCTGTATTCAATTCCCACCAAGCAGTGGAACGTGACCCTTTCCCTGGAAAATACAATAAAACAGAGAAGTAATGTACAGCTATTTCCTTTCATAAATTCTTTGGCCTGGCTCTCTCTCTCTCTCTCTCTCTCTCTCTCTCTCTCTCTCTCTCTCTCTCTCTCTCTCTCTCTCTCTCTCTCTCTCTCTCTCTCTCTCTCTCTCTCTCTCTCTCTCTCTCTCTCTCTCTCTCTCTCAGCTCGAAGATACTACAAGTCTCATGTATGTATATTTGAATGTAAAGCATAACAGCGTGTAGCAGTAAATCCAGCACTGGGCTTCCATGGTGTAGCCGTGGTGATTGATGCCTGCGCCCAGAGCTCACGTGTGTAATTCCTCCTCCCAGCCATTGTACGGCCCGCGTCCCCAGACAGAGATGGATGCTGCGCGGCCGCTGTCTCTGTGCCCATCCATCCATCTGAGCCGTGAAGAGAGACGCTCACCTGCTGACACGTCCTCCAGACTATAGTCCCTGCCGTGGGCTGGGCACCTCACACTGTGGGGCCTGAGGGTTAGGATGTGGGGCCCTGAGGGGGTTAGGGTTAGACTGTAGTCCCTGCCGTGGGCTGGGCACCTCACACTGTGGGGCCTGAGGGTTAGGATGTGGGGCCCTGAGGGTTAGGGTTAGGGTGTGGGGCCCTGAGGGGGTTAGGGTTAGACTGTAGTCCCTGCCGTGGGCTGTGCACCTCACACTGTGGGGCCTGAGGGTTAGGATGTGGGGCCCTGAGGGTTAGGGTTAGGGTGTGGGGCCCCGAGGGGGTTAGGGTTAGACTGTAGTCCCTGCCGTGGGCTGTGCACCTCACACTGTGGGGCCTGAGGGTTAGGTTAGGCTGTGCACCTCACACTGTGGGGCCTGAGGGTTAGGGTATGGATGTGGGGCCCTAAAGGGTTAGTGTGTGGGGCCTGAGGGTTAGAGTTAGGATGTGGGGCCCTCAGAGTGTTAGGGTGTGCACCTCACACTGTGGGCCCTGAGGGTTAAAGTGTGGGGCCCTGAGGGTTAGAGTTAGGGTGTGCACCTCACACTGTGGGCCCTGAGGGTTAGGGTGTGGATGTGGGGCCCTAAGGGTTAGGGTTAGGGTGTGGGGCCCTGAGGGTTAGGTTAGGGTGTGCACCTCACACTGTGGGCCCTGAGGGTTAGGGTGTGGGGCCCTGAGGGTTAGGGTTAGGATGTGTGGCACTCAGAGGGCCTAGGGTTACGATGTGGGGCCCTCAGAGGGTTAGGGTTAGGGTTAGGTTAGGGTGTGGGGCCCTGAGGGTTAGGGTTAGTGTGTGGGGCCCTCAGAGGGTTAGGGTTAGGGTGTGGGGCCTTCAGAGGGTTAGGGTTAGGGTTAGGGTGTGTGGCCCTCAGAGGGTTAGGGTTAGGGTGTGTGGCCCTCAGAGGGTTAGGGTAGGATGTGGGGCCCTCAGAGGATTAGGTTAGGTTAGGGTGTGGGCCCTCAGAGGGTTAGGTTAGGATGTGGGGCCCTCAGAGGGTTAGGTTAGGATGTGGGGCCCTCAGAGGATTACCTTAGGTTAGGGTGTGGGCCCTCAGAGGGTTAGGTTAGGATGTGGGGCCCTCAGAGGGTTAGGTTAGGATGTGGGGCCCTCAGAGGATTAGGTTAGGTTAGGGTGTGGGCCCTCAGAGGGCCTAGGGGCCTAGAGGGTTACCCACTGCTGTGCTGTTTTAAAGGATTGCGCTGCAGTTCACTTTAGTGTGCTTCTGGAATGGCTGTGCAAATTATAATAATTTTAACTCGATTTATTTTTACAAATAATTTCCCCTTAAAGATCATCTTAAAGTCAGAGCCACCCACGAAGAGCTTACATTTTCTAAATGTAAGTAAATAGTGTTAGTAAAAGCTACTAAAATATGACGTTATTAAGTGCATAAATAAGGCTTTCAGTCTAAATGTTTAACCAGATCAAATGTATGAAATACTTTTCTTGGTCATTTACTATTCAGAGCGTTTAGTGTTGAACTCGTAAAAACACACATCCTCCTCCTGTTCCCCCTCCTCCTTCTCATGATCCACCCCCCCCCCCCCTCCTCCTCCTCCTCCTCCTCCTCCTCCTCTCGACCCCCCCCCCCCCCCCCCCCGACCCCCCTCTGTGCTGTATGGTGACCTCACCCTGGTCTCTAACTGAAGTAACAGCTGGACCAGGTCTTTAGCCAGGGTAGCTAATTGTGTCTCCTGTCGCTGGAGTGTGTGTGTGTGTGTGTGTGTGTGTGTGTGGAGGGGCTGTTTCACACGCTGTTCCAAACCCCTCCATAGGACCACACTGGAAGATGATGGAGGGCTCTGCCACAGACAGTAGGAGGCTGCATGTCCGCTGTGTTTCCTGCGTGGATCCTGCCAGTGTGTGTGCATGTGTGTGTGTGTGTGTGTGTGTGAGGGGCTGTATTCAGCGTATCTGTATATTATTGAATGTTCAAACCAGTTGTTATACATAATTTTTGTCATGAAAATAAAAAAACAAGTTTTATATAGTCAAGAAAAATTCTCTATGTATATTTTGATTTTAGTGAAATGAAGTTATGTAAGGTAAGTCAAGACATTAAATTTGCAACGATTATGAAACATACACCATTATGTGTTTGCTTTGACAGCGATCAGGTTACCTGTGTGTGTGTGTGTGTGTGTGTGTGTGAGAGAGAGAGAGAGAGTGTGTGTGTGTGTGTGTGTGTGTGTGTGTGTGTGTGTGTGTGTGTGTGTGTGTGTGTGTGTGTGTGTGTGTGTGTGTGTGTGTGTGTGTGTGTGTGTGTGTGTGTGTGTGTGTGTGTGTGTGTGTGTGTGTGTGAGTGACGGGAGGCTGGGGGTGAGTGTGGTAGCGCCAGCGACCACCTGCAGTCCTAAATTGGGCATTTAGAGCGTCCAAGTGTTTTCTTAGCGGGTAATACTCTGTAATGAGTTCAACAGTGCAGCACTGCCTCAGGCCCCACCTTCACCTCTCACAAAACCCCTCCAATACAAGACTAAAGGAAAGAGAGACTGAGAGAGAGAGAGCTAGAACGGAAGAGGGAGAGAGAGAGAAAAAGTGAAAGAGAGAGAGAGAGAGGGAGTATGGAAGAGGGAGAGAGAGAAGAGAGGAATCGACTGCAGAAATAAACAGTGCTGAAGCCCCTTGACATCACATCTCCGTAGCCTCCCTGTTTGGCCCGTCACTCTCCCACCTCCCTCCATCGCCCTCTTCTCTCCTTCCCTCCTTCTCTCCTTCTCTCCTTCCTTTCTTCCCTCACTATATTTTTTCACAGTATTCCTCCCTTCATATGAGTCATAGACCAGCTCCCCAAAGCTGCATCCAGCTTCTGTAAATCCCCCACTTCTAATTAAGATTTCTCTCACCCCCTTCCTCCTGTGTGTTTTCCCCCCTCCTAACCAACCCCCCCCCCCCCCCCCCCCATTTCTCTCTCTCTCTCTCTCCCTCTCTCTAACATGGACTGAAAAGTTCTGCGTCTGACAAGAAATCAATGCAGGCTGGGCACAGGGGCTCAGGTATTGGATTTCAGGTGGACCCTGAGGTGTGCTCCGGCCCTCCCGCTCTGCTCCTCGGCGCGGGCTGCAGACGCTGGCTCGCTGCTGCCTGAGACATGGAGCCGGCGGCCTCTGGATAAAAATGTCAAGCGCTAATAGGTTCCGTTGTGATTAGCTGAGATGGAGTTCACAAATCCTCGATAGAAAAATCTGTTAGGGAGCGATCTTTACAAGGTCTTAGGGTTTGTGTGTCCGTCCGCCGCCCCCCCCCCCCTCCTTTCTTTGCTGTAGTACGCCCCTGCCTGTCCTTCGAGATGGCCATAATAAATAAATAATTGTTTGAACTTTTCCATCAATTAAAGAATAAGAGAAGTAGACCTGGGCGGCAGTTTGTAGCGCCATCCTCTGTTGTTTCTTCGAGAGAATAAAGAATATTCATGAGAAGTGGGACGGGTTGATCATTGTGTTTGTTTACCCCACGGATACTCTCACCCACTTCATGTACTCTCTCCTCTTTCTTTATTCCTCCCTTTGTGAGCGCCTATTGTTCTTTCACTTGTGTATGCTTCAAAGTTTTTTAAATGTGGAATCTGCCCTTTCTTAGCTCAAGGGCATGTTTCAGAGAACAGACTGTTTTATTTAGAGGTTAGGTGTGTTCTTAATCACCTCCAGAGTTTGGCTTGGAAGGCACTTAGGGCTCTGCTGAATCGTCCTCATTTTAAAAACACACACCCTGAAACTGAATCAAGTGAACTAGTTCAGTGGATTTATCGGCTGTATGATATACGTCTTTTGATTATATCTGAATATGCATACACTTTTCCCTGCTGCACATTATTTATATTTCATTAACTTAATAACCCCTTTTGGAACATTTTAATTACTTATTTGTGTATTTGTGACATATATTGTACTGTTACTGCCCACCACTAAACGTTCTTCAGCAATCCAGTTCTTCTTGGGAAATGTATATAGTTATGTCTGTCAATCAATATTTATCTATGACATCAATGTGTAAAGAACACAGTCATTTCAAACACAATTTACAAAAGGTTATCAATATTCCAGATTACTGTGAATACACAGGTATTAAAGGAAGCAGGTATTTTTGTCTAGCTATTTAAATGCATAATAAATACAGCTGTATTTTTTGTGATTATATATTACCTGAGTGAGAATAGGTAATAGGTGATAAATATTCAAATATAAAATATTTCCGATTAAGTGTTAAATACCATTTGTAAGTAATAGTGTCACACGAATCCAAGGAGAACTTTGTGTGTGAGTTTGTATTATATTAAGCTCTGCAGTGGTTTTAATAAATAAATAATTCTTTCTTCATGTTCTAATTCTTTCTAGTTTCAAACTTTGTCGTCATCATATTCAGAAAATGAATGGTAGCATGAAAACACTGTTGTTACTTTCTGTTTAGTCAGGAGTCCATTTAACCTTCTCAGAAGCAAATGATTCAGACGCTAAGAAAAACACAAAAAACCCTCTCTCTGACTTGAGCTGCTCCAGTCACAATCGTCCTGTACTTCCGCGTCCACAGGTCAGCCCATCAGCGCAGTCCCTGATCGCCCCTTAGAGTCCGCTTAATAAAGGAAACCAAGGATGACAATTTATAAACAAGTTAACAACGTCGTGGCCAGCCAAGTCAAGGGCATTAAAAAGGTTTATAGACGTCGCGTTCAGCGGCCGGCCGTGCAGATGTTAGGTTATGTCTCGGGACTGCTTAATGCTCTGCCGGGGAACTTGTTTCCCGGGTCCCCAAGTAGCGTTTTCCTGGCCGAGGACGGCCGGGCGTGTGGCCTCATGCAGATGGGACGCCACCAAGGACTGAACAGGGGTCGATCAACGCACGGTAACAGCAGGACCTTCAAAACAAAAGGGAAAGAAAGTTTTTACTCAACTTTGTTTTGCGACTTTGAAAAGTACATGTGCAGACATAGAACTACTATCATTTCTGCTTTGGGATAAAAATGTATAGTTTAGGATTGCAATGTAAAAATACTTTTACTTATAATACTATACTATACTATAATACTTTTAAATGTTTTATTTTATGCTTTAGGAACGTTTTAATAAATTGAAATATGAAGCTATCGCTAACTACCATAACACCAAGAAACTAATGCTGCAGCCTGGTTTATAAGCCCTCCCTACCTGCATATTTTCACACAACCATAAGATTAACTTATATGAACTAATACAGCCTAAACAGTGTCATATGTCTGACAAATGTACTGTTGTCTACTTATGGACTTTTTTGGGGGTAGTTTCCCACATTAGCTTATTGATGCAATACCACACATGTCAAAGTTAATCATGCTCATTACTCCATAATATACTTTCCATCCATAGAAAGACTGGAGTGGATGCAGTGAGTGTGTCGAGGGGGGGGGGGGCAGAGACTTATATTATGGTTCTCCCCAGACGTATTGTTTCAATCAGGAGCAGGGAGCAGCACTGGTGGAACCGCTCAAATATTCACAATCGCACTTAAGATCCGCAGTGTGACCTGAGCAGCGATCCGTTCCATAATCGCCTCTCCTTCCAGGCGTCTTGTTTTACAGCTTGTAGAGGAACCCTCCCAGGCTGCACACAATTTAATGAAGTTCCTGTCATACAGCCTCAGAAATGTCAACACTCAATCACAGCCTAATTGAATCCTGGGCCAGTCCGACATAGTTTCCTTAAGCACTACCATTAGAACATTCTTTTGTTTTCTCAGTCTTTTGGAAAGTCGACCAGGTCTTTTTTATGGTTCCTGATGTTTTCTGATGCCTGTACCATCTGTTCAGACGGAGGGGGAAACGTGAAACCCCTGCTGGCCATATCGGACATGTTGGGCCATTGATTGGGAGAGGCCAGTGGGTTACATGCACTGAAAGCTTACAGCACATTGTGATTGTAATGTGTTGTGATCCTAATGTGAGCGTTCACATGATTTAAATTCCAATGCTGGTATAAATAATACCAATGTGACTCCAGGTGTTGTTACATATATCTGTCCTCCCATGTCTGGCGTTGGACTCGACATTAACATCAGCCGAGTCTTGTTGTTTGTGAACACTTTAATGAAAACATACACGTTGAATTGTAAAAGGCATCCCCAAATTCAGAGCAGGAGGCCACAGTAAATGCAGACTGCTGGTCTTGTGTCAGTGTGGATTGAAAGCAGACACAGTGCCGACATTGAGGCCAGGCCTGTGCGCTGTAATTGACTGTGTTGATTTGTCACCTCTGCTGAACATTACCAAGGAGGGCTGCTCTGTTCCCACCTTGGTCCCCACGACAACAAGCTCTGTGCTGGCCGAGGCCACTCTAACACGTACGGGTGGAGGGTGGAGAAATTGGGGAATAATAAAAAAACAAAGAGGTAAAACATGACACCTGACGCCAGCATTATTTATAGATTATATTTCTCTGTATTTCCTTTTTATTCCCCGTTTCTAATTGGCATGGTCCTGGCTTGCACTGGGTGATGTTAGTGGTGGAACGGGTCACCGGGGGGCTTTTCCAGAGAGTGGCCCAGTTCCCTCTGCCCTCCCTGGGGGAGCCTGAAGAATGGTCCTGTCTATGGGCCTGGCATATAAAAGCCTCAGCTCCAAAACCATGAAGCCTTTTTTATATATTTCCAGCGCCAGTGTTTTCTGTAAAAACCTGGTCCTCACTCCTTTGTGTGCACTTATCACCTGTAATGAACACTGGGAAAGCTGCACTTCCTGCTGCTATAGAAGGGGGACGAATAGACAGGGGGACGGCCATTTTGAATTGGAATAATAAACATGATTGAACTTGTGCGGTAGCAACAAAGGTGTGCTTACAAGTGAGTATGGCCAACAAAACAACTGTAGAATCTGTAGGCAATCTACTCCATTGTGTTCTGAGGCAAGGAGGCAGCCACACATTACCACTGTGGAATGTTTAGTGGAATACATGTGCATGTTCTACTTTTTCAATTTCTTTGTCCACAGGCAGTGCCAGGTTTTAGTTCCTGTGGCCTGGTGGCAACATTCACACATGTCCTCCTCCCTGTTAGCTCGCTAGCTAAGGAAACCCGTTTCCACTCGGTGCTCCGGTCTGTTTTCCTTGGCTCGGCTAAAGTCATATCAAGTCAACCTTGTGAAAGGGAATCAATCACGCTGGCACAGGGGCTGAGTACAAGCCTCTTCAATATGAACTAATTTGATTTCTGAGTTATAAGGCAATAAATAACTACCATAAAAAGCACACTCCCTCACTCTGCTCCGGACAAAAAGTGCATTGTATGTCTTCTAATTGGCTGCAGGTTTCTCAAAGAACATCGGCCTTCTACTCCGCCTAATAAACCTCCATAACTTTTTTATTTCTTAATGAAACCCAAGAAACAGAGCCAGGTGAGGATGATCACACTGCATGAAAAGGTGAAAGAGGAGTAGGTAAAACCAGGAGTTCCCCTGTGGATTTCCTCGGCGTAGCATAGATGGCCTGGTGAGGCTGGGGTTGTTTGGTCAGCGATCGGTTAGATTAGGACGGAAAGGATTCCTCACCCGAGCTCTCCAGGGGGTCTGTGGAACAGCCGGGATGTGATGTAATTGCGAGTGTTAAGTGCAGAATTGCCCTGGACACAATCCCCCCGTTTGTAAGGTGAAATGAAAGAAGGCTAGCTGTGAGTGGTGAGTATGTTTCTGCTGCTTTGGCAGGCTGCAGCCCTGGGACAAGCTTTCTAATGGACAGATGGAACAATGGATTGGTTCATCACATCACACAAAGCCTGTGTGGAAAGGAGGCCTGGCACTTTGTGGTTAGGAGTCTTGGGTGTTGCATGACCTCAGCAGAGATTCTGTAGTTCTGACAAGAGAGAATCAGGAGCAGTCTGGTTTATGGGGGAACCACACCGAAATACAAGGAGGAGGAGGAGCAGGAGAAGGAGGAGGAGGAGGAGGCGGTAGGGGAGAAGCTGCTTCCCATAAAATGGCACTTTGTCTTCTGGTTTCTTCTCAATCTGCCGTGTCCACGTGACCCTAATCCCACCCACAGACCAGCCCCCCTAATCCCACCCACAGACCAGCCCCCCTTAGACTCCCACAGACCAGCCCCCCTTAGACTCCCACAGACCAGCCCCCCTTAGACTCCCACAGACCAGCCCCCCTTAGACTCCCACAGACCAGCCCCCCCATCCCACCCACAGACCAGCCCCCTTAGACTCCCACAGACCAGCCTCCCTAATCCCACCCACAGACCAGCCCCCCTTAGACTCCCACAGACCAGCCCCCCTAATCCCACCTACAGACCAGCCCCCCTTAGACTCCCACAGACCAGCCCCCCTAATCCCACCCACAGACCAGCCCCCCTAATCCCACCCACAGACCAGCCCCCCTTAGACTCCCACAGACCAGCCCCCCTTAGACTCCCACAGACCAGCCCTAGACTCCTACTGACCAGCCCTAGACCCCTACAGACCAGCCCTAGACTCCCACAGACCAGCCCTAGACTCCCACAGACCAGCTCTACCTCAGTAGGTGTTGTGGGACATATTCAACGTGCTGCTGGTATTCCTCTCTACCTCAGTGTGTGTGGGACTAACATGCTGCAGGTATTCCTCTCTACCTCAGTGTGTGTGGTACTAACGTGCTGCAGGTATTCCTCTCTACCTCAGTGTGTGTGGGGCTAACGTGCTGCAGGTATTCCCCCTGTATCTCAGTGTGTGGTCCTGAGGAGATATCCAGCAGACCACAGATCCCTGGCAGGTCTGGAGACAGCAGCTGGGGAGACAGCACCATGCCAACCAAGGCCAACATTCCTTCCTGGATACCTTTTACTGCATAAACAATGCGAAGACCGATGGAACTATTGTGTGAGTGTGTGTGTGTGTGTGTGTGTGTGTGTGTGTGTGTGTGTGTGTGTGTGTGTGTGTGTGTATGTGTGTGTTAGACTGAAGTGTTGGCTGACTGTATTGTTGGGGCACTCATGGTCATCACTGTACAGTATATATGTACTGTAGCAACAGGAGTATCCATTCCCCTCCACTGCTCTCCAGGGAAAGATAACTTCTGCTGACCTTTCCACTCGCTCGTCACTCCACCACGGAACACAAGTCATTTAGCAGACTTTCACCATCCCAGTTGTAGTATCTGTTTTGATCTTAGTGTCTGAGGAGACGGGAGCTCTCACACCAAACAGACACGGAAAGATACTCACTTTTTCACTCTTGATTTCTTCGTCTTTTTCTCGCCGCTGAATCGACGTGTACTTATCATTTCCATAGGCTCCACCCACCCACACACCAATCATAAGTAATAGATGGTGAGCATCTATATTCACAGGCGTTCCTCTGCCTTTTACACGGTTTAGGACTCTAGTGGGACTTTAACATGAGCACCAGCTCCAGCCTCTAGCACCAGCAGCTTAATCCCAACCAGAAGCCTTGACTACCTGATTTGATATTTAGTATTCTGCAAAGCACTGTCCTTGATGGGGGGCTTGTAGAAAAGTCTATTTGCTGTTTAATGTCGGCGATGGAGTTCTGCTCTTAGTTTTGAGATAGTCTTTCCTCGTGGTGGAACACACAGGTGTTGTCATGGCGGCGCTACGTTTAGATCAGTGCCCTGCTCCTCTTCCTGTTCTGACAGCCATTTTGCCGTCTCCTGCTCTAACTCGTCCTGTGGCAGAGAACGCGTTGGCATATTGAGAGCAGGGAACATCTCTCGAAGGACAGATGTATTTTAGGTCAGCTACATCGCCTGCCATCTGCTCTGCTCCACAACTTAAAAAGACGTGTGGCAAGGAAGAGAAGGAGGAGGAGGAGGATAGAGCCCAGCTGAGAGGAGAGATGAGCGAGGGACTCCGCATTAACCTGACTGAAGAGGGACCAGAGAGAGAGGCAGGTGGCGAACACACACAAACACACACACACACACACACACACACACACACACACACACACACACACACACACACACACACACACTGGAGACGTCACATTCACAGTAGGCCTTCCTTGGAGCTTGGGCTGGCAGTTGAAAGAGGAACAGGGATCTAAAGGGAGGGGATGCACATTGATCATCCTCTGGCTTTGTTACATTCCTGTGAGTGGAACATGGATGACAGAGTGGATGGTGAAGTCCCCGGACATACTCCTTAACATGTGGGAGTTATGCAAATGAAGGCTAAACCAGACATTTGATTGGTTAGTGTCTCCACCTGGCCAATAGGACTGAGTCGTAAATTGGGGGGTGGGGGGACTTAAGAAGGATACGAGACACTTGCAATCAGTCTTGTATTTACCCAAGCCAGTTTGTGATGTGTTCATTCAAAACAAAGAAATCCTATTTTAAAGAATGCCGTTGACCATCAATTTGTCTGACTGATAAACCTCCATTCACTATTATATGTCAACATGTTTGGACATTTTTAATAAGCTATATACTGTATGTAGGAAGAAAATAATTAGAATCTGGTGAATATATGATGTATTTTTACAGCTTTAACCAAACCTCACTACCTCTCCATGTATCCAGTAGTTTCCCAGCTGGCCTTTGGTACCATCAGGCTCGGAGTACCAGCACTGCATGGAAGCTGCAGTAGATCCCCTTGCAGTATATTTCCCGTGTGGTAGATCCCTGAGCAGTAGATTCCCGATACAGTAGATTCCCTATTCAATAGATCCCCAGTACAGTAGTTCCCCGTTGAGTAAATTCCCAGTACAGTAGATCCCCGTTGAGTAGATTCCCAGTGCAGTAGATCCCTCTTGAGTAGATTCCCAGCATAGTAGATAACCTTTTCAGCAGATCCCCAGTACAGTAGATACCCTCTTCAGTAGGTCCCCTGTTCAGTAGATTTCCAGAACAGTAGATCCCCTTTTCAGTATATTTCCAGAACAGTAGATTCCCTGTTCAGTAAATTCCCTATGCCGTAGATTCCCTGTGCAGTAGATCCCCAGTACAGTAGATTCCCTCTTCAGTAGATCCCCTGTTCAGTAGATTTCCAGAACAGTAGATCCACTGTGCGGTAGATCCCCTGTTCAGTAGATTCCCTGTGCAGTAGATCCCCTGTTCAGTAGATTCCCTGTGTAGGTAATGGGTGGGCTTTCTGACGGAGCAGGAGGGAGTAGGGTAGCCTGAGTGGGAGCCAGCCATCATTAGTGCTTTTGGAACAGGTTCAATAGATTTTTCTGCCCTTAAAAGTCTATTTTTTTTCAGTCCTCCCCCTGCGAAGGGCCCCCAGCTCAGTCCGCCACGGCCTTCTCGTGTCCCTGCAGGAGGGTTTAACTTCCCCCCACCTATCGTCAGCGAGGGCAACGGAACCTGGAGAACCCATACTGTCCCCCCCCCATTCTACCTCCAACAGCCCTGCTCTGGGATTTATGTCACTTTTGATGTTGGTTTCATATCAAATACATAAATGTCTTGTTTCAGTACAGTGCAATAGCAGCTCCCGCAGAGGGGGGAATGTAGACCGGGGTTTGAGAGGGGCCAGCAGATTTGGGAATTGAAGGCCCACAGCCTAGTTGACAGGGGAAAATATTTTGTAATCTCCAGGGGGCAGCTAGTTCAAATCCAGCTCTGCTTTTTACTGTGCTCCCAGGACCACAACTTGGCTTGTCCTATAACGACTCTTCCAGATGTGCATCTCACTTTTTTTTGGCTCTCTTTTTTCATGTTGTCCATTGTGAATTTTTGAACACCACAATTAACATCAATAAATCATATCCCGAATGCTTCCCCTTCAATCACTGGGGAATACACAGAAACAGGCCAATAACTCACTACAAATTGGAGGCTTATAGCGAGCACAAAAGATCAATTGTATCATGACAAAAACATATACGATGAGAAGCTCAGCAATTTTAATGACGGGATACTTAGTTAAATTAAGAGAGACAATTAATAAAAAACAGACAGTCCGTTTCACTTTATTGTGCAGTCTAGAGCTGAGCTTTGGCCGGAATCCTTTGTTATTGGAAGCACATGAAAGGAACAGTGTTTTGTGGGACAAATTCTTCTAAACTTGGCAAAAAAAATTCTGTTTACATTTCTATACCACACATAAAATAGTATAATAGCTTTCCAACTGTATACAAACAATCAAACAAAAATAAACATTCTATTATTGTAAAAAAAAAATCATAATGCAACCTTTTACTTTCAGAATTAGTTTATTTAACTAGAGAGTTGGTTGTATTGTATGGATACATCCTGTGTGAGCTTTCAACAACACTGTATTCAGTATGCCTGTCAGGCAAAACTAATTTATATCAGATACAAGAAATTGTTTTACAAAATATGAACGACAAGCTGTCATAGGTATGACACATGGAACACAAAAATGTATTTGTATAGGTGTGGCAAATGCAGTATCAATAATCCTGACAGAAACATAATATAATCTCTCTCATTTCCAACAATTTGTCATACCTTGCATGGGCCTGTTCTTCAGAGAGTTCTCTGCTGTCTGTTTGAGACAGCTTCTGCTTGATAATCGATGGTCAGGAAATATTAATAGTCATTTTGCCCTTTAGCTGCATGCTACCTCCTTTGAGTATTTCCAAGGACAAGTAAGCTTTGACAATATACATTGGTTTCCGGCTTGAATCCATTTCTCTTTTCTTTCTTGCTACGTTGAGAAGTTAAGCCGAGAGAGGAGTAATAGTTTTCAGTCTGGTAGTTTCACCGGCAGCACTTTAGTTTGTGCTGCTCTTCACATCATGAAAATAGACGCTTATTACTGTAACCTGTTTATAACCAGGCTCCCCCTAACCGAAACTATTCTGCTAGTGCTGCTCTTCACATCATGAAAATAGACTTATTCTGTAACCTGTTTATAACCAGGCTCCCCCTAACCGAAACTATTCTGCTAGTGCTGCTCTTCACATCATGAAAATAGACGCTTATTACTGTAACCTGTTTATAACCAGGCTCCCCCTAACCGAAACTATTCTGCTAGACATCATGAAAATAGACGCTTATTACTGTAACCTGTTTATAACCAGGCTCCCCCTAACCGAAACTATTCTGCTAGTGCTGCTCTTCACATCATGAAAATAGACGCTTATTACTGTAACCTGTTTATAACCAGGCTCCCCCTAACCGAAACTATTCTGCTAGTGCTGCTCTTCACATCATGAAAATAGACGCTTATTACTGTAACCTGTTTATAACCAGGCTCCCCCTAACCGAAACTATTCTGCTAGTGCTGCTCTTCACATCATGAAAATAGACGCTTATTACTGTAACCTGTTTATAACCAGAGTCCCCCCCTAACCGAAACTATTCTGCTAGTGCTGCTCTTCACATCATGAAAATAGACGCTTATTACTGTAACCTGTTTATAACCAGGCTCCCCTAACCGAAACTATTCTGCTAGTGCTGCTCTTCACATCATGAAAATAGACACTTATTACTGTAACCTGTTTATAACCAGGCTCCCCCTAACCGCTATTCTGCTAGTGCTGCTCTTCACATCATGAAAATAGACGCTTATTACTGTAACCTGTTTATAACCAGGCTCCCCCTAACCGAAACTATTCTGCCTCTAATCCACTGTACTTTGCTGCGTTAATTATTACGTTATTTTGGCATGTTATTTTTCTGAAGAATTGTCTCAGTAGGCCTACATGTACAAGTTAAGGTAGATAATTTTTTTATTGTTTTTAAATCAACGTAACATGCTGAAAGGTGTCTGCTGTTGTGTAGATGGAGTTATCTGTGAATGTATTTGGGGGTGTGTGTAGAGGAACATCCACTTATACTGCTGCAGCGACCCTGTTAATTGGCTTTGAACATGACAGTTGGGATATTGCCACATGTTCCTCTAACACATTATCAAAGAGATTTCATGTATGCCCGATTATCCATGTCGGAATAATTAATTTGCATCGGAACCGTTGCAAATGTACATTATTAGCATTATCAGTCCCAGTCGAGGTGACTTCAGCGTTTCTAGCGCACAGCAGAAGTGTGTGTAACAAACAGGTTCAATCATGTATGACTATTTTCTGCTTGATCATAACTGCTGTTTTGATATTTTATTTGACTCTGTGTTATTCCTAAATAATAATAATTGCTATTATTATTATTATTATTATTATAATTATAATAATTATAATAATAATCATTATTATTATAATAAAATAATAATACTTGACTAGATCACATTAATCAAAATGTATAACAATCCGGAAGAAATGTGCTTATGACAGAGGAATAGGACTCTGGATGGAATATCTGTCTAAATTAGTTCATTTTCAACCTTAGTTGTATCTATAAAAATATGATATACTGACTAAGCTTCAAAATAAAAATATGATGATAAACAATATGATGTCATTGATTTTTTTTTGTTTACATGAAAAGACAATCATCCAGAAATATTGCTAAAATTCATATTAGCATATTCTTATATATTTATGGATTTTATTTGCATTGTCCTGTAACCAGAAATTAAATGCATCAAATATGCCTATGGCAATGATATTCAATGCTTAAAAATATATTATTTATTGAAATAATATCTTCCAAAAACACTCCACTGTGTCTGTCAGCCTCCCAGCCTTAAATATCTATCTATCTTCTGGTTTTATAATTAATTTTAATAAAGAACCAGATCCTGTCTTCACGCAGTAGAACACATGTAACATGCAAGCACTGCCTCTCTCCATTCATATCGACTCCATCCATAAATCCCTTCACTCCATATCTGTGGTGAGGCCGTGCCATGGCAAGACCTCTGTGATGGAGCACCCAGCCGTGGAGTGTGCCCCCCCCCCCCCGTGCCATAGCTTTGGTTTAGCGCTAGTGATAATGGCTTGTTAAGGTAGGGGGGGGGACAGGGGGGAGGGAAACGTCTCCTCCTCCCTCTAATCACCCGTGGTCTTTGATTAGCCCGGGCAGAGGAATAATGCGTGGCATTTCCCAGCCCTGTTGGACTCTGAAAGGGAAAGGATTTAACGGCCGTTCAGCTCCATCCATTCATTCTTACGCTTTTTTTTTTCCTTTTTCTTTTTTCCCTTCATCCCAGTGGTTTTGATCTATTTTTTACTGCCTTTCTCAGTCATTTATCAAAGGCAGAAGGGCTAGTAAAGTAATCTGACATTAGCACCCAATGACTAATACCGCAAAAAAAAGAGAGAAAGGCAGAGGTTTGTCATTTGAATAAATCATGGCCACATGTCTCCATTAAAAATGAAAGGATAAAAAAAAGAAAAAAAGAATCGCTCCCCACTCTTCAGTACCTTGACTGCCAAGCGGGAGAGACGAGTAGGCGGGCATAATGCTGGATGATCTTTAGATCGCATCACACAGAGTTTCACTGAAAGCCCTGAAGCCATCACAGTTTGGGCAGGGACACCTAAAATGGCCGACCCATGGCTAGCTAGCCTGTTGTCACAGGCAACAAAGTAGAAAAAAAATGGATCCTGTTCCACTTATTTTTGTTTCATAGACAAAATAGACACTAGCAATCATCGCCAGGGCCGACTAATAGAATTAGTCGTGAATTCTGCCCGTAATTTCTTTTTTATTAAAAATGTACAGTTTGTATGCATGTATAAATGTATGTGCATGTGTATGTATGTGGCCTATATATCAATGAATGTATATTATCTCTTAGTTTAGAGTAGTAGCGTTACTCTACTTTTAATTAAAATACATTAGAGTTGTTTTTTCAGTATGCTTTTTAGGACTCTTTACTTAAAAAACATTACTGTTGTCTTTTTACGACTCTTTACTTTAAAAATAACTACTGTTGTCTTTCCAGTACTATCTACTTTTACTTTACAAATAATTACTGTTGTCTTTTTCCACTTTTTAAAGCAGCATGGAAATAATTCCGGAACACATGTCTGGAATGCGGCCCTCTCCCTTTCAGTCTCTCTCTGTGTCCTAACACACCCTGACTGTGTTCAGGCTCTGTGTCCTAACACACCCTGACTGTGTTCAGGCTCTCTGTCTTAACACACCCTGACTGTGTTCAGTTTCTCTGTCCTAACACACACAGTCTGTGTTTAGTCTCTCTGTCCTAACACACCCTGACTGTGTTCAGTCTCTCTGTCTTAACACACCCTGACTGTGTTCAGGTTTTCTCTAATACACCCAGACTGTGTTGATCTGTGAGTGGGTAAACTATCCCACCACTTCAGTCCAGTCCTCTAACTGATCCTGAAGCCCCTTGAGTTGATCACCGTGGAGAGAGACAGCTAGACACATGTACTCACACACACACACACACATGCACACACGCACGCACGCACACACACACACACACACACACACACACACACACACACACACACACACACTCTCACTATGTCTCTTAGGACTGCCTCTGTCTCTCTAAAGGGGTTTATGAGTGGTTCAGACAGTCGGTCAACCAGGCAGAAGAGGTAAAACCTCGGTCCACCCGCCCACCTGTTAAGCCCCGTCCACCCCCTTCCATCCCGCCCTCACCCTGCTCCACCCCGTCCACCAATCAAGCCCAGGCCAGTAGTCAAGCTGCAGCTCTGCATTATGCATGAGAGCGCTCAGTCCCTCTGAGAGGACCAGAGGAGAGTCCACCCTCTCATAATGTTTACAGAGCACTGTTCAGTCGCTGTCCGCTCAGGTCTGTGTGCTGGCTCCGTGTGTGTGTGTGTGTGTGTGTGTGCCGTGTGTGTGTGTGTGTGTTATTGTATGTATTCTCTCACTATGCCTCCAGGTCCTCAGAAGGTTCAGTGTTTGCTTGAGGGTGAGTTCACGATAGAGAGCTCTGAGAGACATGCTCATTTCTTATTGGTGTACTTTCTATACATGGATGCAAAATAAAAAGTGTATCTTCGGAACCTAAATTAGACTTATTTCACGTTTACTGTACACAATCAAGCCTTTGTTTCCTCAGAGAACTCAAAGGTACATTACGATGTCTTTGTTTGAGGCCGTCATCACCATGATGGCTGCCAAAGAGCCCGTGGAGTGTGCAGTCTAACTCACTGGCTAACTACGTTCCTGCTCCCACTGCTAACGTCACACTCCAGCAGAGCAGCCACTGAACATTAGGGACCGTTTAAAAAGCACTATCCCTGGAAATCCCCTTTGGTGACATAAAGTTCAATTAAGTAAACATCCTGGTCGTCAGCTCGTTAACCTGGAGCTTCACGCCCGCTGCTGATCGATAGAGACCTGAATCTGAGACCTGATCTACTAACAAGTGGAGTGGAAACACCCTCCTTCATCTCTACATTCATCCTTCCCTTTTCTCCCTTCTTTCTCTCATTCCTTCCTTCCTTCCTACTTACATCCTTTTTACCTTTCTTCTTTTCATTTCTTCCTTCGTCCCAGTGGCTTTTGGAAAACCCTTTGTGTGTGCGGCACCTTTTGGAGGGTCTTCTTGTTGAGCGTGTGCGTTAGCAGAGGGCCTTCTCAGTGCAGCCCCTCAGTCCTCCAACTCCATCCCAAAGAGGAACAGACTAATGACCTGGAGGCTTAGCCGGCTGATCATCTCTGTCCTGGACGACCTGGGGGTCATTACGCTGGGAGCTGAGGAGAGAGAGGGAGAGAGATGGAGAGAGAGAGAGAGAGAGAGAGAGAGAGAGGAATGGAGGGAGAGAGAGAGAAAGAGGAGAAAGATGGAGGGAGAGAGAGGGAGAGAGGAAAAAGGAAAAAAGCATGATTTTTTTTGCAACTTGTTACCAATGATTTAATAAATTATGAATGTCAAACCGTATTTTAGTTTTTCATAAATCTTTTCCTGTTTTTTTCAGAGTGCAAGTTATTCTTAGTGCTGCCTTTTTGGGGGTTAATTATACATGTCAGGTGGTCTAGCGTTGGGTATTAAATAAACACTGTGGTTCCAGCTTTACATGGGGCTGTAGTGTATTGCTCGGCAGGGCTCTGTCTCCTTACATCTGGCTCTCTGTGTTGTCTTATTTACACTGAGCTCCACTCACTCGCTGTTCATATGAAAGACTGTGTGTGCTTAGCTCCACATCATATCTGTATTTTATTCAATGCCCTGTCAGATAACCGTGTGTGTGTGTGCATGTGTGTGTGTGTGTGTGTGTGTGTCTGTGTGTGTGTGTGTGTGTGTGTGTGTGTGTGTGTGTGTGTGTGTGTGTGTGTGTGTGTGTGTGTGTGCTTAGCACCAACACCCCGCATCATATGTGTACTTAATTCAATGGCCTGTCAGATAACTGTGCGTGTGTGTGTGTGTGTGTGTGTGTGTGTGTCTGTGTGTGTGTGTGTGTGTGTGTGTGTGTGTGTGTGTGTGTGTGTGTGTGTGTGTGTGTGTGTGTGTGTGTGTGTGTGTGTGTGTGTGTGTGTGTGTCTGTGTGTGTGTGTGTGTGTGTCTTGTGTGTGTGTGTGTGTGTGTGTGTGTGTGTGTGTTAGCTCCACATCATATCTGTATTTTATTCAATGCCCTGTCAGATAACCAGGGCCTCTCTTTGGGGGCTTGACATTTTCAACAGTGAGTGTGTGTGTGTGTGCCTGCGTGTGTGTGTGTGTGTGTGTCTATGTGCCTGCGTGTGTGTCTGTGTGTGCCTGCTTGTGTGCCTGTGTGTGTGTGCGTGTGTGTGTGTGTGTGTGTGTGTGTGCGTGCGCGCGATTGCCCCTGTGATTTCCCTCACACAACTTCCCACGATGCTTCACTCCAATGCCGCTCACGAGGGAGTTGCTCGAGTCTCATTTACCCATGATCCCTTGCTCACGCTCCACCAGCCCAATGCCACGGAAACCCCACATTTAAAAAAATATATAAATATATATCTATTTTTTTCTTTTATATACAGTACTGTGCAAAGGTTTTAGGCAGGTGAGAAATCTTTAAAGTTCGAATTTTTTGTATATATATATATATATATATATATATATATATATATATATATATATATATATATATAAATGTTAATTGTTTATTTTTTTAACAATTCATAAAATACAAAGTGAGGGAAAAGCAAATCTGTATCAAACCAATATTTGGTGTGACCACCCTTCGCCTTCAAAACAGCATCCTCTGCCTAAAACGCATGCACAGTACTGTATGTATATATTTATATATATATATATATGTGTGTGTGTTGGATGTCCGTGAGGGGCGGAGTCCATTTTCTCATCTTTTAATGTGACACACCCATTTATCACTCTACTGTTACCAGGGCAACAGCCACACAAACGAGCTTCATTAAGCGAATATTGGTGCTGTAAGTACGCTCCTAATTAAACTCAAACAGACTGCACTGCTGACCAGAAACACCATCATATCTCACACAAACACACGCACACACACACACACACACACACACACACACACACACACACACGTATACACTGACACATGTATACACACACACACACACACACACACACACACACACACACAACATGATGAAGTATCCCTCCCTTCCCTCCGCTCCGTGTTAAGGGCTCTGACTAAACATGTAAATATTTGCATGTGGTTGACCCTGCAGCGGAAAGTATGTTCCTAACGTTCCTTTGCTTTGTGAATAACACTGCTGCTGATCCCGTGTTGCTTTTGTCTGCAATTACAGTTTTTCTCAATCGCTAAACCCACTATTTAGAATCAAAATTCCTTTCATCAAACCAACAGCACAGCCATCAAAACAGAAAATCATTTCTCTACAACAGTATACCATTTATCATTGATATCACACAAAATGCAGATGCTAAGCAGTCTTTTGCAAAACAGATCACACAATTCTCTAACTGAAGTTACAATTCTCTACACAAACATCAAAAATCTTTTGTGTAACTCATGTCTACAAAACAAAATAATCTTCTCACAGTGGATAACACTTACTCCTCATAAACCTAGACCATAGCTACACTAATTGACACTTGATGTGCAAAATATTAACACTTGTTATCAGTCAATCACCCCATTGAAAAAAGTAACTGCATGGAATGTACTGTGTACCTTACAGTAATGATGTTACATTGAAAACATTTACATGACAGAATTTGCATTACTGTACTTAAAATATTTTTTTTAAATGGGGCCGGTAAAGCTATAATAGTGTTGATATGACTTGCATAGCTCTTTGAGATTTTCATATGGGGAGGATTAGCTATAGTTGACACTAGAGCAATACATTTTCACAGTCAGTAATTGTGGTCTTTTCCTTTTTGCACATTGAGAAATGTTTTTTTTTGTTTTGGGGTGAATTGAGTACTTCACTTCCATGTAAATGAATTGCTCACAGCTGATATCAATGACTTTCCTAATAGAATGCATGAGGTATGGCACATACTTGTGTAATTGTAATTAGTGAGAATCATATGAAAGACCTCCCTCACTACAGTAAGATGTTTGTGTGAACAAAATGGCTGATCAAGTAGGTAGAGGAGCTCTGAGAGGAAGAAGGAACCCTGTTGTTCAGAGAGGAAGAGGGAGGGCTGATGTTCAGAGAGGAATAGGGAACCCTGATGTTCAGAGAGGAAGAGGGAGGGCTGTACGTATGCGTGGTGGAAGAGTTGAAAGGGGACCAATGCGAACAGTAGTTTCGGACAACACCCGTGCAACTATTGTGGACCACGTCATAAACCATGGCATGTCCCTCAGTGAGGCTGGCCGAAGGGTTCAGTCCAATATACCGAGATCAACAGTGGCATCCATTATTAGGATCTTCAGGCACGAAAATAGGTAAGCTACTGTAACCCTTTTTTACAGCACTTAATGCATTTCTATTTTTATGATCACTGTTTTTATATTACAGTACATAACGTTCTCAAATATTTATTGATAGAACTGAAAGAGCACCCCGCTCTGGTGGCAGAGGAAAGGCCTTTACTCCAGAACAAGAGTCGGCCATTGTTGATATGGTTGTGGCCAACAATGAAAGCTGCTTAAGGGAGAGTTAGGCCAGAATAATTGCAGACCAGGATGCCTTCAGTAACATCCCATCTAAAAGTGTTGCAACCATTGACCAGCTGTTAAAGAGGCACCACCTCAGAATGAAACAGATATATAAGGTTCCTTTTGAACGTAACTCTGATCGTTTAAAGGAGTTAAGGCACCGGTGTGTACAGGTAAGGACCTCAATCACAGTGATGGCTTGCCTATATTTTTAGTTTGTCGGACTGCTTACAGTAATGTAAAACGGTCCTCTTTTTGTTTCATTTTCTTTAGCGAATGATGGAGCTGGAAGGCAATGCATTGCCACATGTTTTTGTATATGTGGATGAAGCAGGCTTCAACCTCTCCAAAGTGAGGAGACGTGGGAGGAAGCTTATTGGGCAAAGAGCAACAGTCTTTGTTCCAGGCCAAAGGGGAGGAATCATAACATTGTGTGCGGCTATCTCGACACAAGGCGTCCTTGCTCACATCCCTGTAATGGGAACATACTGTATAACACGCAACGTGTCCTTGCCTTCCTGGATGTCCTGTATGACCGACTCGTGCCACCAGAAGAGAGGGATCAAGTGAGGTCGGTTCACGTGGTCATATGGGACAATGTGGCCTTCCACCACTCTCGTGACGTGAGGGCATGGTTTGAGGCTCATGCACACATGGCCATGGAATTCCTCTCTCCATACTCCCCATTTCTAAACCCCATTGAGGAGTTCTTCTCTGCCTGGAGATGGAAGGTTTATGACCATCATCCTCATGACAGAATGCCCCTTTTGGACGCAATGAATGCTGGCTGTCGGGACATCTCTGCGGAATCCTGTCAAGGGTGGTGTCGAAACGTAAGGAGATCTTTCCCACGCTGCCTTGCAAGGGAAGACATACGCTGTGACGTAGATGAGGCTATGTGGCCAGACAGATGCCAAAGGGCAGATCAGTAAAGCTATATTGATCTCATTCTCTGCTTTACTGCTGATTTACATAATTTACCCATGTTATTTTTTCCAGTGTATTGCTATTCATCTTTTGTTTCTGTTACGGTACTCTACTGAAAATGAGACAATAAAAACAATGACATAGTAAACATACTGTTTTTCCTATATGTAAGTTTGTTTCTCCCAACTTGTCAGTTTTCCGTTCAGTTTCCAATATCGATAGCTTGAGGTTCGTGTATTGATGATTGTAGTCAGTATTTAGTGTACCACTTAGTAATGACTATTCAAATAGTCTTCTAATGAGCTGACAAATGTTTGTTTTTGGAGAAGGTATCTGGTTTTGGAAGGGGTATTTTTAGTTTTGAGTGCCTTAGAGCACTTTGCAAGAAATGTATATTGTTATGGTAGAATGTGTTATTATAGTGACTGAAGTTTCAGTTATGAAAACACATTTGTCTCAGAGGACAATTTGTTCTGTTTCGATCGACTTATTCTTTTTTGTGACCAGTATTTTCAGTTTTGGTAATGTAAGTGCATTTTGCAAAAGATATTCAGAGTTTTGGCAAGTGTGTTTCTGTTTAGATGGCGATGTTCTTGTTTTGAAGAAATGAATTATGTTTCTAAACAGTGGGTTTAACAATTGAGAAAAACTGTAAGTAGAAACGTGTCCCATTGCATACTGAAGTAGAGAGTTCGTAGTCTGAATCTTTTCCCTTGCATACTGAAGTAGAGAGTTCTTTGTCTAAATCCTGTCACATGGCATACTGCAGTAGAGAGTTATTTGTCTAAATCATGTTCCATTGCATACTGAAGAAGAGTTCTTTGTCTAAATCCTGTCCCATTGCATACTGTAGTAGAGAGTTGTTTGTCTAAATCATGTTCCATTGCATACTGAAGTAGAGAGTTCTTTGTTTAAATCCTGTTCCATTGCATACTGTGGTAGAGAGTTCGTAGTCTGAATCCTGTTCCATTGCATACTGTAGTAGAGTTCTTAGTCTGAACTGTGTTAGACTCCATAGCTGTCCACTGTTGTCTGTCTGTGTAAACAGAGAACATCTCCTGGGTGTGTTTGACTGAGAAAATCTATCTGCTTCAGAATCACAGCAACAGACAATCTCTAAACTCACCTTCCCATGGTGCCTCAGTAAAACCCTTACCACACACACACACACACACACACACACACACACACACACACACACACACACACACACACACACACACACACACACACACACACACACACACACACACACACACATCTCTCTTCCTTGGGACTGACTGACACACTTTGAGGTGTGATAAAGACATTTCCTGTAAAGGTCAGTATAAGGAAAATAAACAAAGCAAAAAAAAACACTCAGCACCTTGGAGTGTGATTTAAACAAAGAAACTACAACCGCTCAGCACCTTGGAGTGTGATTTAAACAAAGAAACTACAACCGCTCAGCCCCTTGGAGTGTGATTTAAACAAAGAAACTACAACCGCTCAGCACCTTGGAGTGTGATTTAAACAAAGAAACTACAACCGCTCAGCCCCTTGGAGTGTGATTTAAACAAAGAAACTACAACCGCTCAGCACCTTGGAGTGTGATTTAAACAAAGAAACTACAACCGCTCAGCCCCTTGGAGTGTGATTTAAACAAAGAAACTACAACCGATCAGCACCTTGGAGTGTGATTTAAACAAAGAAACTACAACCGCTCAGCCCCTTGGAGTGTGATTTAAACAAAGAAACTACAACCACTCAGCACCTTGGAGTGTGATTTAAACAAAGAAACTACAATCGCTCAGCCCCTTGGAGTGTGATTTAAACAAAGAAACTACAACCGCTCAGCACCTTGGAGTGTGATTTAAACAAAGAAACTACAACCGCTCAGCCCTTTGGAGTGTGATTTAAACAAAGAAACTACAACCACTCAGCACCTTGGAGTGTGATTTAAACAAAGAAACTACAACCGCTCAGCCCCTGTGATGTAAAAAAACAAAATTACATCTGCTCAGCACCTTGGAGTGTCTATTAAACAAAGAAACTACAACCGCTCAACCCCTGTGATGTAAAAAACAAAACTACAACCGCTCAGAACCTGTGAGTGTGATTTAAAAAACAAAACTACAACTACTCAGCACCTGTGATTTAAAAAACAACACTACAACTGCTCAGCACCTTGGAGTGTCATTTAAACAAAGAAACTACAACCACTCAGCCCCTGTGATTTAAAAAACGAAACTACAGCTACTCAGCACCTGTCAGTGTGATTTAGAAAACTAAACTACAACCGCTCAGCACCTGTGAGTGTCATTTAAAGAACGCTGATTTCAAGCCCAAGGGTCGATGAGGAAAACTGGGCTTCTTTATTCTTTTTTTAATTTCTTTTTTTATTTTGTTGTTCTTTATGCTGTGGACAGATCTCAAAGCTCAAATATGTGATCAGGGCTGTGTGCAGAGTGATGCAGTGTGATCAGGGCTGTGTGCAGAGTGATGCAGTGTGATCAGGGCTGTGTGCAGAGTGATGCAGTGTGATCAGGGCTGTGTGCAGAGTGATGCAGTGTGATCAGGGCTGTATGCAGAGTGATGCAGTGTGATCAGGGCTGTAGGGAAAGTGATGCAGTGTGATCAGGGCTGTATGCAGAGTGATGCAGTGTGATCAGGGCTGTATGCAGAGTGATGCAGTATGATCAGGGCTGTATGCAGAGTGCTTTAGGGGTGGTTTAGGGGTGCTTTAGGGTTAGGGTTAGGATTAGGGTTAGGGGTGCTTTCAGGGTGCTTTAGGGTTAGGGTTAGGGGTGTATGCAGAGTGCTTCAGGGTTAGGGTTAGGGGTGCTTTAGGGGTGGTTTAGGGTTAGGGGTGCTTTTGGGGTGCTTTAGGGTTAGGGTTAGGGGTGGTTTAGGGTTAGGGTTAGGATTAGGGTTCGGGGTGGTTTAGGGGTGGTTTAGGGTAAGGGGTGGTTAAGGGTTAGGGGTGGTTTAGGGTTAGGGTTAGGGGTGCTTTAGGGGTGCTTTAGGGTTAGAGTTAGGGGTGGTTTAGGGTTAGGGGTGGGTTAGGGGTGGTTTAGGGTTAGGGGTGCTTTAGGGTTAGGGTTAGGGTTAGGGTTAGGGGTGGTTTAGGGTTAGGGGTGATTTAGGGGTGGTTTAGGGGTGGGTTAGGGTTAGGGTTGTATCAGGGGGAATCAGTGCTGCTGTTACGCCTCGCCATGCGGTTCTAAGCCAGGAAGCACGGCCATCGGATCTGAACGCTCACAGATGTCGCACCGGGGGCCTGGGTCTCTGGGATCCCCCCGGTCCACTGACTTCTCCTGCTAGATGTGCTTCCCAAAATGGCTTTCATACCAGATTCTCTGTGTATTACACTCACTGCCTGTCATTCTATTTCTGTGACTGTTCATAAAGAGAGAGGGAGAGAGAGAAGGAGAGAGAGAGAGAGAGAGAGAGAGAAAATACTAGACAGAGAGGATGGAGAGAAAGACAGAGAGAGAAAGACAGAGGGAAGGACTGCTGGAGCTGGTTTGCAGCCTCTGTAGTCTGGAGAAGAGCCCCCAATGCCAGGGCAAGAGGAGGGGCTTCAGGGACGCAGGCAGAAGAGATAGGTGGTGTGTGTGTGTGTGTGTGTGTGTGTGTGTGTGTGTGTGTGTGTGTGTTTGAGGTGAGGGTGATTGCCCATGCACAAACACACACACACACAGATCCTGCGGTACCCCCCCCCAACAACAGGCCCTTGGAGCCTGCTCCAGCCCACTAAAGACATCTGTGCATATCCAATGAGCAGATAAATCATCTCTGCAGAACAATGTTGATAAATGAGCCCTTCCTCTTCCTCTGGCCCTACTGCTGCTCCCCTGCAGCCCAGCGGACCAGGGGGGTACTCTGTACACACTCTCAACACTTAACTATAAAGTGGGACTGAAGTTAAACTCATGCTCACCTGCAGCCCAGCGGACCAGAGGACCGGCAGCCCAGCGGACCAGCAGCCCAGCGGACCAGCGGACCAGGTGGGCACGCTGTACGCACTCTCAACACTTAACCATAAAGTGAGACTGAAGTTAAACGGATGCTCTTCCTGCCACACCAGCCTTCACAAAGATGTTACATCACAAACCTGATTGTTCATGGCAGCCATTATTGTTTGGCGGTGCTCCTGTTCAGTCTTCAATCTGTTCCTTTCTCTTCTTTTAGTTTCAGGTCGAGCGACATCAGGTCTTTTACATTTAACGTTGATTGACATAGTTAGATACGAGATATGAGATATAATAGATATGAGTAAGGAAAGAAAATGAAAATAAATAGTGTTTTGATACAGCTTTGGATTCTTATTGCTAATTGTTTTTTAGTTTTTTGTTGTTGTGTGGCCTACATCATGTAAAACTAAATCCTGAACTGACAGTGTGTGTTTGTTTACTGTTGTTTAAGACCTGTACCTATTAACACAGCAACAATATGAATATTTAATGGTAGGATTTAAAGTCAAACTACAATAAACTCTATTTGTAATAGCCAACCAGCAAAATACAAATTTTGTGGTTGTTAAAAAAATTGTTTGGCAAATGTGATGCTGTACTGAATGTTGCATATAAATATGTATCACATAAATATAGGAGCGGTCTGAATATTTATTAAGCTCTTGGCACAAATATCAAATCACAAAATTTTGACCTATTTAATTCACAGGACAACAGAGGAGCCCCCGTTTAATCAGGGGAACTTTAACCAGCGGAGAATGTGTCTGGGTCAGTGATTTCCAGTCATGTAGCCACCACAGGACCCAGCCCACCGGCCCGCGTGTGTCCAGCGCTGTGTGGGGTCCTGTGGGTCGCCTGTCTGTGTCCTCTGAAGGCGCTATGCTAATCACCTCACCGTGTCATTTAGATCAATTGATCCAGTGGAGACGTGTCCCCCATCCCCCCCTCCCCTGTTACACGAAGGTCAAGAGCTCTGGGGGCCGATGGTGACGGCTTTTACATTTTACAAAAACACGGTGACGTTTGCTTCCTTCCCCGCGGAGTGGAACGCAGCGTCCCCTCGCCTGGTTGTTTTGACCCTTTCTGCTAGCGTCTCCATGCCGCACAGCGAGGCACCCCGGCTCCTCTCCGTGCGGCGCGGGCCTGTCAAAGAGAGAGAGGAGACTGACAGCGCGTCCCACCACACTCAAAGGATAGCCCATCACTCTCTCCTCCTCTTTCTACTCGTTTAGAATCCCACCAGCGTTTAAGACTGTCAAACGCTGAGCTTTAGTGTGGGGAATCACTCCTACTCATCACGGACGAAGGCTTGTTGACGGGCCTTTATGAAGCGCTTTGTGTTTATTGGAAAAACGGATACAGTATTTAATGCATGGCTACTAGTAGATCAAAAACTATATAGTGTGTCTCAAGTTAAATTCAGATTTAAAATGCATCGGGAAAGTCAAAAATGATTTGCATGACATTGAACACACCTTAGCTATTTCACCTTAACTCTAATTATGTCTGTCTCTCTATATTACATGAGATAGCTATTTCACCTTAACACACTAATTATGTCTTTCTCTCTGTATTACATGAGATAGCTATTTCACCTTAACACTAATAATAATGTCTTTCTCTCTGTATTACATGAGATAGCTATTTCACCTTAACACTAATAATGTCTGTCTCTCTGTATTACATGAGATAGCTATTTCACCTTAACACTAATCATTTAATCACCATTCTCTCTACATAACATGAAATACACCCTAAAACCACAGAAATAAGAGCACCTAGAAAAATACAAGTTAGCTTGCACTGTATGTGTGTCAAGTAAATTAATTTGTGAATACATTGTATCAGTATATATTACATACACTACATTCAAAAGACAGGAATGGCTCAATAAAGCCCTAACCATCAAAAAGGTTTTTATTTGGTCATAAATGGTCATAAGGTTATATAAAACATTATGAAAACTGACATTATCCCAGCCATCTTCCTCACTTCTTAGATTAGGCATCTTATTTTTACAATGTTTTCACTGAATAAGAAACATTGTTCAATAATAAAAACCGTTCAGAAGCAGAGAATTAAAGCAATGATTCATGGGAGAAAAAACTATTTGGCAGGAGAAATTGTGTGTGTGTGTGTGTGTGTGTGTGTGTGTGTGTGTGTGTGTGTGTGTATGCGTGCGTGCGTGCGTGCGTGCGTGCGTGCGTGTGTGTGTGTGTGTGTCTGTGCGTACTTCAGCTAACGTGACAGTACAACAACATGCATGTGTTTGTTTAAGCGCGGTTGTGTACACACGTGTGTTATTGTCCATGTATCCAAACAGCAGTGTCCAAACACACCGATGTTTCCAGGTCATTGGCCGATGTACAGTTAGCAGTGCTCTGGTTGTTATGACTACGACGTCGCCGTGTAAACACTGTGCAGCCCCCCGGGGGTCGGGGGTCAACAGGCTCCCACCCTCAGTCACTGGGGTGTACAGTG
>JAPMUY010000322.1:0-12500 GCA_026901105.3 Galaxias olidus | reverse complement strand
CCAGAATACAGACTTTAACTGGAGTGAAGCACGTTGTGATGTGTGCTGCATGGCTTTTCCAAAGCTGTTAGACTCACAATACAAACTTTACATTCTATTTTAGCTGCAGCACCAAAACATCCCCTTCCTTTCCTTCTCCTCAGCAACTGTTGTCGTTAAACACATACAAATGTGTGACAGTAAAAGCTAAATGGAGGGATATTGATACGGAGGAGAAGGGAAGCGGAGTAGAAAAGGAGATTTATATTTACTGTAATGACTGCCAGGTCTTTACGGCATCTATTCAACCGACTGCCTCACAACCAATAAATCTCCAGCTGGTGTTCCCCCGGCGACCACCGCTCCCAGTCACGCTCTCTCTCTGTGTCTCTCTCCCTCCTCTCTCTCTATGTCTCTCTCTCTCTCTCTCTCTCTGTCTCTCTCTCTCTCTCTCTCTCTCTCTCTCTATGTCTCTCTCTCTATGTCTCTCTCTCTCTCTTTCTCTCTCTCTATGTCTCTCTCTCTCTCTTTCTATGTCTCTCTCTCTGTCTCTCTCCCTCTCTCTCCCTCTCTCTATGTCTCTCTCTCTCCCTTTCTCTCTCTCCTCTCTCTCGTCTCTCTCTCTATGTCTCTCTCTCTCTTTCTTTCTCTCTCTTTTTCACTCTCTCTCTCCCTCTCTCTCTCTCCCTTTCTCTCTCTATGTCTCTCTCTCTCTCTTTCTCTCTCTCTCTCTCTCTCTCTCTCTCTCTCTCTCTGTCTCTCTCTCTCTTTCTATGTCTCTCTCTCTGTCTCTCTCCCTCTCTCTATGTCTCTCACTTTATGTCTCTCTCTCTCTCTCTCGCTCTCTCTCTCTCCCTCTATGTATCTCTCTCTCTGTCTCTGTCTCTCTCTTTCTCTCTCTCTCTCTCTCTCTCTCTCTCTCTCTCTCCCTCTATGTATCTCTCTCTCTGTCTCTGTCTCTCTCTTTCTCTCTCTCTCTCTCGCTCTCTCTCTATGTCTCTCTCTCTCTCTCTGTCTCTCTCTCTCTCTCTCTCTCTCGCTCTCTCTCTCTCCCTCTATGTATCTCTCTCTCTGTCTATGTCTCTCTCTCTCCCTCTCTCTCTCTCTCTCTCTCTCTATGAAGGAGGCAGCGCGGCAGGCAGCGAGGCAGGGAGAGGCAGTCACACGCACCCAGGCCCTGCACCTTGTTTGGAAGGAAACAAATGGCAAATGAAAAGACATTAAGTTCCACATGTTACACACAGGTGTCAGGGTAATAACGCGTGTCAGAAAGAAACGGAGAGAAAAAAAAAGAGAGATGGAGAGATGGAGAGTGGATTGGGAGAAGATAATAAATAAAAAGCTATCAGAGCATAGTGTTTGCTCTGGGATAGTGACTGTGTGAGCCTACAGGGAGATGAGGGACAGCGCTCTGTCTGCTCTTCTACTGGTTTGATGTTACCACGGCGACTAGGATCACCATGCTCTTGTGGCTTCGATTTGATGAAAGATACATCTTTCAAGTAGAAGAAACCTAACCAAATCCTTTTTTTTTACTTCAATTGTCTGACAGAAAACAGATAATAGATTGGAAATGTTCTGGTTTAGTGTGTGAGGCAAACAGTGGAGTCCAACACTAACTGAACACATATATCTCTTAATGTGAGATTCATGTGTTGTTGCTTAGTCACGTTTAACACATTTGTAGGGCCAAAAAAGGCAGAATACCATCTTATTATATTATGTATATACATATGTTATTTTTCATTATTCAATGAGCCTAAACTGTTTCATTAGAAGTGCTGCAGCATCATGATAGGAGGCTGCGTTGCTGTGCTGGGGATTTCCCTGTCAAAGCTCTGTGTGTGGGTTAGCTTACTATGTCAGCCAAACCCAAGCCCAAACTCTCTGTGTCCCCGGGCAGTCCACGCCTCAGGTCATGCAGACACACACACACACACACACACACACACACACACACTGGATAGTTTAAAGATGCCTCAGAGCCTCACAGGTTGGGCTTGGCAGCAACAAACACACAGTTCTAATCATTCACAAAGTCAAAAGTTTCCAAAGTGCTGTTCTCCCCCACAATAGTCTTATTGAGAGCAGCGGCCTGTTTGTATTCAGACAACGGAACACGTGTTCTGATCCAGCGCCAGGGGTTGGATGGTTTCACCCTGGAACCATGTGAAAAACTCTGAAAGATCTGAAGTAGAAAGCGCTCCTGGGTTTTCACTAATTGTGCGGTGAACGGAAAGCTCCCAGGATCATTTCCAAACAAAACGCTCCGACTGAGAACGAGAGAGAGAGGAACTGTTTGTTTCTCTTATTTCCTCTCCGTTGGATTCCTAATTCCTCCCATCATGTTTTAATCTTAAATCAAGAATGTTGCATATTTACCATTTTTTTATATTCATTTTAATTTGATATCATGAAAATAAATAACTATCGTTCCCTGTTTGCACCCTTTCTTAATTTATTTTTGTAGAAATTTGTCAAAATGTCTAAAATCCTCTATCACACGGCTACTGTGATGAAACCTGAGTGTGTTTCTGTTCAGCATGCATCAAAGGTCTTCACACATCCCGTCACTACTCTTAAATAAAATGACTGCTATACCCCGTCACTACTCCTAAATGAAATGACTGCTATATCCCGTCACTACTCCTAAATAAAATGACTGCTATATCCTGTCACTACTCCTAAATAAAATGACTGCTATATCCTGTCACTACTCCTAAATAAAATGACTGCTATATCCCGTCACTACTCCTAAATGAAATGACTGCTATACCCCGTCACTACTCCTAAATGAAATGACTGCTATACCCCGTCACTACTCCTAAATGAAATGACTGCTATACCCCGTCACTACTCCTAAATGAAATGACTGCTATATCCCGTCACTACTCCTAAATAAAATGACTGCTATACCCCGTCACTACTCCTAAATAAAATGACTGCTATACCCCGTCACTACTCCTAAATAAAATGACTGCTATACCCCGTCACTACTCCTAAATAAAATGACTGCTGTACCCCGTCACTACTCCTAAATAAAATGACTGCTATACCTCGCTGTTATTCTTATAATGCCCCTATCGTGTGTTCACTGGGATGCTGGATTGCTTTCTCTGATGGGTCAAATTCATGAATAACCTCTCAGGTCATTTCATCTGTGAAGGATTGACTCTGGAATGACATACAGGGGCCTCAGCATTTCAACTTTAATCCTGAAGCACAGCCAGCATACACTACATCGATATATTAACAGCGCCACAAACCAAACACATCCCCTTTTATACAAAGTACAGAGCAGAAATAGTCCCCTCTTCTAGCAGAGCTTTCATTGAAACCAACACACACACGCTCTGAGGCGAGGAGAATCCTGGGGGTGAAATGGTTTGCAGCGAACCTATAGGCTCCTCTAAGAAGCCAAACAGCATAGAGGAGATTGGTCCTGTGTCCCAGCAGTGCTCTGATCCCCCCCCCCCCCCCCCCCAGGGAGAACTGAGGACGGGCTCATGGAACGCTCCTCTCTGTCTGTCTGTCTGTCTGTCTGTCTGCCTGCCTGCCTGTCTGTCTGTCTGTCTGTCTGTCTGTCTGTCTGTCTGTCTGTCTGTCTGTCTGTCTGCCTACCTCCCTGCCTGCCTGCCTGTCTGCCTGTCTGTCTGTCTGTGGCGGGGAGCCATGAGGGTCTGACAACATGGTTTGTTGTGGGGGTACATTGAACGGACCCCCAACGAGCCTGCCCAGCCTGATATGTTAAGCATGCGATAGGCATGCATGTGGTAAACACTGGTATGGTAAGCATGCGATAGGCATGCACGTGGTAAACACTGGTATGGTAAGCATGGTATTGGTAAGCATGCGATAGGCATGCACGTGGTAAACACTGGTATGGTAAGCATGCGATAGGCATGCACGTGGTAAACACTGGTTTGGTAAGCATGCGATAGGCATGCACGTGGTAAACACTGGTATGGTAAGCATGCGATAGGCATGCACGTGGTAAACACTGGTATGGTAAGCATGCGATAGGCATGCACGTGGTAAACACTGGTATGGTAAGCATGCGATAGGCATGCACGTGGTAAACACTGGTATGGTAAGCATGCGATAGGCATGCACGTGGTAAACACTGGTATGGTAAGCATGCGATAGGCATGTAGTGGTAAACACTGGTATGGTTAGCATGCGATAGGCATGCACGTGGTAAACACTGGTATGGTAAGCATGCGATAGGCATGCACGTGGTAAACACTGGTATGGTAAGCATGCGATAGGCATGCACGTGGTAAACATGCTGGCATACGTGGTAAACACTGCATGCGATAGGCATGCACGTGGTAAACACTGGTATGGTAAGCATGCGATAGGCATGCACGTGGTAAACACTGGTATGGTAAGCATGCATAGGCATGGTAAACACACTGGTAAGCATGCGATAGGCATGCACGTGGTAAACACTGGTATGGTAAGCATGCGATAGGCATGCACGTGGTAAACACTGGTATGGTAAGCATGCGATAGGCATGCACGTGGTAAACACTGGTATGGTAAGCATGGATAGGCATGCACACTGGTATGGTAACATAGATAGGCATGTGGTAAACACTGGTATGGTAAGCATGCGATAGGCATGCACGTGGTAAACACTGGTATGGTAAGCACGCGATAGGCATGCACGTGGTAAACACTGGTATGGTAAGCACGCGATAGGCATGCACGTGGTAAACACTGGTATGGTAAGCATGCGATAGGCATGCACGTGGTAAACACTGGTATGGTAAGCATGCGATAGGCATGCACGTGATAAACACGGCATCG
The DNA here is from genome assembly GCA_026901105.3 of Galaxias olidus. NCBI lineage: Eukaryota > Metazoa > Chordata > Actinopteri > Galaxiiformes > Galaxiidae > Galaxias > Galaxias olidus. Next base: position 7,709 of record JAPMUY010000322.1, on the reverse strand, counting down.
CAACGCATACACGTCCAGCCTGCTCATTGATTATGAAAAGCCTTTGTTTAAATCTCTGAGCCGTGGAGAGGGAAAGCAAGAGAGAGAGAACAGACAGAGAACAGGGAGAGAGAGAAGGATTTGCATGCAAAGAGAAGCTGGCTGGCTGTCTGTCTGTCTGGCTGTCTGGCTGGCGGTGGTGGTGGTGGATTTGCTCCAGAAGGCCCTGAAGGAAGTGCAGTGTGTGTTGGTCTGGAACGAGCCTGTCTGAGGGCCAGCAGGGAGCGTGGAGGTCTGTGTACCAGCACTGAACACAAAGCAGACAGACAGAGACACACCACACACTGCCCAAGTCTACCAACACTCCATTCTCCCTCTCTCTCTCTCCCTCTATCTCTCTCTTTCTCTCTCTCTCTCTCTCTCTCTCTCTCTCTCTCTCTCTCTCTCTCTCTCTCTCTCTCTCTCTCTTTCTCTCTCTCTCTCTCTGTCTTTCTCTCCCTCTCTCCTCTCTCTCTCTCTCTCTTTCTCTCTCTCTCTCTCTCTCTCTCTCCTCCTCTCTCTCTGTTTATAGTACTTGGGCGTGTGACCCTTAGAGGAGGTTTCTTTATGTTGGGATAAAGGACATCAAGTCAACAGTTGGCACGGTAACAGCCAGTGTGTTCTGTCTGAGCTGACTTCAGCCTCTCTGCCTGTGCGTCTGTACAAGACAGCATTCTGCTTTTAATACTTTGATTTCCTGTTGGTGATTTCTGGAAAAGAGGAATAGGTATGGCTGGTTTAAATAATAAATAAATATGTTTGACTATATAATAATTAATAATAATACTTCATTGTTAAGATGAAACAATAAAAAATTACAATCATAATCAATTAGTGATGAATCAATGCAAGCTTTATGAGATTAATTAAACTATCTAAATCTAAATAATGAAACATTTACGACAACATTTTTTAAATATTTGATCCATAGTTTGAGCATGACTGGAATGGTAAAGGGTTATACAGAAAAGCAGAAAACGTTGTTGCTGCCAGATGAAAATATAATAATTTAAAAATAGAATAAAATAAATAAAGTATTTTGGACGGCGTCTGCCCAGCAGTAGATATGGAATATCACAGCCATTTGTAAGAATCAATGAACAGTCACATCTCGATACAATAACCAGCAGCTGCATATCAGCTCTATCTTTTCTACATACATGTGTTGCATAAGAGAACACACATCAAGTAAACGGAGGATCTCCGCTGGCGCCTGGGGAGTTCCCCCAAACCAGTCCTCCTGATAGGGCATCTGTACTTATAACACACACCAATAGAAACCAAGAGGACACACTGCTGTTCTGCGTGAATCCGGTCGCTGCCTCTCATGCTCAGGGAAATGGTTTTTCCATACGGTGACCACAGTATAAATATACAAAAATAGATGTTTTCTGTGTTCCATGTTCCTATTTTGAGTTCCTTTTAAGCCCTATGGTCACTTGGTTGACAAAACATATTCAACATAATATAACTGTACAAAATGTTAAATACTTATCTTTTTAAAATCTCAGATAGGCTTTTCCCTGTAATGTGACAAAGAAAGGAGGGAGAAAATCCCCCCATCATAGCGGGGGATGACCCCTCCATTAAGTCCTAGGACTCACCTGCTGGCATGGGCCCTCCCTGATCAGCCAAGCATGTCGCTGCCTGCCTGTGCGTGACCACGGCAGGACTTCCTGTTCCAGAGGCCCCTTCCAGCCAGCAACGGCCAATGGCAGCCAGGGGCCAGTCTCACTGGGGCCAATCCCGAGGGCCCATAAAAATCTATGACCCTCCACAGTACATTGGCGTTAGCGTTTCCGCCGCTGGAGGAGCGGAGCAGCGTGCTGACCCCGGGGGGTTAGGGTTAAGGGTCAGAGTGTCGGTGTCTGTTCCATGCTGTTTCTCTAGGCCACCATATGTGAGGGAAACTGTGACATCATTACAGTAAAATCTAATCTGTGTAAAGAAATAGGCCCTGCGACTTGAGGTCATTATTCATTTACATTTCTGGAATAAATTCTTTTGAGCTTTTTATTGTCTAGGAATAATAACATTTCAGCGGGAAACATTATCCTTCATAAAGAGAACTGTATGTAAATGATACCATTTAAGAAGTCTTATATAATACAGGAACATTTAAATTGATCAAATAATACAATTCCCACCATTTGTGTGTCCATGAGTTTATTTGCATATCTTGGCTGCGTGTCACATCCACAGTGAGTGTTAATGGAGCCGTTAGAATTCCTCCGTATCCAGTTGGCCTCGGACCCTACCGTTACCACGACTACTACAGGAAACCCCCTGGTATTTCCTGTATCTGACACTTGGTGTTTCCTCTGTGGATACATATCTCACCCAGAGGACGGGGGCAGAGCTAAACCGGAGAGCTAAAACAACATCCTGAAGCAGGAGTTAATGGGGTCCTCAAGGCCGTGGCTTAGGAGTCCTGGCAGTGCCTGTCAAAACAGTCGATGTATAAGACAAGGCAGGTAAATGAAAGCGTGCGGCTTCCACTGGGTAAATGGGCGTTGGGTGTGCCCTGGGATTATAAGACTTACTGTGTACGTGGGGATCTTCTAAAGCTGCCTGGGGTTAGCAGTCTGTCAGTGACATATCACCTACATGTTTTAATCAGGGAGATGTCGTAAATCTACTGCCTTTTCCTCTCACTTGGTGTTTAACAAGCTCAATGGGCTATTTTTTATGTTATATATTATACAGTTATCCACTGGCTGTACATGCTCTAGACAGGGAGTACTATAACAGATTAGAAATACAAAATGACTTGTTCACCTCATGACTAGAATCTGGTGTGACCCTATTAAAGCTGAAACAATATTAGTAAGGAATGACCCGAGTGAAAATATCACACTTGATATTTAAACGCGTGTGTGTGTGTGTGCGTGTGTGCGTGTGTGTGTGTGTGTGTGTGTGTGTGTGTGTGTGTGTGCGTGCGTGTGTGTGTGTGTGTGTGTGTGTGTGTGTGTGTGTGTGTGTGATGTGTCTGTGTGTCTCTGTGTGTGTGTGTCTGTGTGTCTGTGTGTGTGTGTGTGTGTGTGTGTGTGTGTGTGTGTGTGTCTGTGTGTCTGTGTGTCTGTGTGTGTGTGTGTGTGTGTGTGTGTGTGTGTGTGTGTGTGTGTGTGTGTGTGTTATCTTGTCTGTTCTCAGGCCCCAGATAGGAGAGGGCTGGTAACGTCTGCCCAGTCCTCCCTTTCAGTCACTATCCAGAATCACCTGCATGGTTCTCATTGGAAAGCCATGCATATCACTCACACCTACTCTAACCTGCTCTAATTCTATGAAATTCTCTCTTTTTCTCTCCCTCTCTCTGTCTTTCTTTCTCTCACTCGCTTTCTTTTTCCTATTCTATTGGTCTTTCTTTTTCCTATTCTATTGGTCTTTCCTCTGTTGTCCCTGTCCTTCCTCCCTCCTCTCCAGGTTCTATCCCGTCTTCTGAGAGGAGGAGGGGAGGAGACAGAGTGTCTGGAGAACAGAGGGGGCGTGTCTCCATGGGATTCCATTATGATGCAGAACAGAACCCTCGTCATCATCATCTGGATCTGAGAGAGGAAGGGCTACCTGCTGCTGTCGCGTGACGTCACGCTGCAGCTCGCTGTGTGTGTGTGTGTGTGTGTTTACGTCATGCTGCAGCTCGCCGTGTGTGTGTGTTTACGTCACGCTGCAGTTCGCCGTGTGTGTGTGTGTTTACGTCACGCTGCAGCTCACCGTGTGTGTGTGTTTACGTCACGCTGCAGCTCACCGTGTGTGTGTGTTTACGTCACGCTGCAGCTCACCGTGTGTGTGTGTTTACGTCACGCTGCAGCTCACCGTGTGTGTGTGTGTTTACGCCACACTGCAGCTCGCCGCGTGTGTGTGTGTGTTTACGCCACACTGCAGCTAGGCGTGTGTGTGTGTTTACGTCTGCTCACAGGGAGGAGCGTGCGGGGGGAAAGGGGTTAATCCACATAAACGTTGACACCCATATTGCTTACACAGGGAGCTAATAAGACTAACATATTATTAGCTTCATAACATTCCCCCATAATAACACTGGCTGCCTGTCAATCATTCACACAATTAAATTGTTTAATGAATAAATTTGCATTGATAAAGGGAGGGGTGGTGGTGGAACATCTGGCTCCAGCAGCTTAATGGCATACCTAGCATCAAGACATCCATATGGAACGCCAACGGAGGGGCTGTTTTCATGCTAACTAAATGAAAAGTATCACTCAAATTAATTTGGCTCGTTTGACAGAGAGGAAATCACTTAGTGAGAGTGATTCCTCCATATTACAACCTCCGTGGTTAACTGCTATAGGAGGAGCCATTTATCTGCCATGGTTTCCTCATTCCTCTCACTTCTTCTCGAAGAAATAACAACAGCTCGCTTTCAAAAGTCTTCAGGAACGGTGTTTTCCTCGCTGAATTTCAATATCGCCAAGGCATCAGGAAGTTGACAACAGCAGCAGATGAAATGCAAATCGGCCACGCTAGCAAAATCACATCTGGAGGAGCCATTTCTTCAAATCTTCATACGTGTTTTTCCACAATTAAAATGAACAATTGCCACCGCGTTGCTAATTTTTTCGCTGGTGCCAGGGCTTCTATTGCCAAGAAATCCACTTGAAAATGACTAAGCTGAGGAGAGGCACGGGATATCATTATGCTGCCTCAGGAATTAAGACAAAAAGACACCAGGAATCCCGTAATGCGATTCCACAAAATATCATTCCTCACATAACATAAGTCTAGACATCCATATTCATGGTGGAGATGGACGTCTGTACTTACCTTGTCTTTGCTTCACCACCATCAGTTACAGCGTTTCAGAACGTTTCCCTCCATGACGGCTGTATGACTGAATACATTAACTCTACTTCATACAGTGTTTGAGAAGTAACACACTACTCTGAGATAATGGCCTCCTTTTCTAGACTGCAGTCCCTGATTGTGGAATACCTTCACTCTTTTACCTCGTAACTTACTGAGGGAAAGCCAGTGTGCACTTCATGCAAAGCGCTAGCCACAAACTATTATTATTATTATTATTTCTTTATTTATACAGGGTCAACTGACTGAGACTACGTCTCTTTTGCAGCAGTGCCCTGTTAAAAAAGGCATGAACTGAAAAATTAAACAAAACAAAATAAATAAAATAAAATATTTGAAATAAAGAAAAAGTACAAATACGTGATCCCAATAAACTAGGACCTCTGTGTTGAAGAAGAGAATGAGAGGGCACTCAGAACACAGCCCAAATTACTTCCTGGTTTCACAACACCCCTGGGGTCCTGAAACTTGGACCACTGTCGTCCATTGAGATGCCTGTGTAGTGTTAGTGTGTGTCTGTGAGCGGCTGATTAGGAAAGAGATGAGGGAGAGCTGAATGCGGGCGGGCGGGCGGGCAGGGGGGACATGGTGTTTTTACAGATTGGAGAATCATGCTTCAACTTACTTATTCTAAGCCTTACCAAGTTATTCAATTCCTTATAGAGAATTACAGGCAAGTAACTTTTATATGTGGTACTGTCCACAAAGTGTGTGTATGTGCAAGTGTAAGAGCACTTTTATTTGCGTGTGTCTGTGTGCTTGTGTGGGCGAGATTGTGTGTGAGTGTGTGTGTATGTGTGTGCGTGTGTGTGAATACAGTGGGGATGGTGTGTGCGTGTGTGTGTGTGTGTGTGTGTGTGTGGTCCCCTTCCTGTCCTCGTGTGTGTGTGTGTGTGTGTGTGTGTGTGTGTGTGTGTGTGTGTGTGTGTGTGTGTGTGTGTGTGTGTGTGTGTGTGTGTGTGTGTGTGTGTGTGTGTGTCTAGCCCACGTATCTTCCTGTGAGCTGGTGAGCACACTGAGGCTTTGTCTCCACAGCCAAGGGCCCAACCCCTCACAGCCAATAGGAGTGGGCGGACAGGGAACAGGGCGGGGCATCCCCTCACTGATCCAAGCTCCCATTGGTCTACTCCCATGGTGGTAATCACTTCCTGAAACCCAACTGACCATTCGGTGACCTCGTCCTCGGCCCTGCTAGGAGGCGGAGCCTCTCTGGGGGTCTCGTCTGATTGGCTGTTATTGAATTAGTTTGACAAGCTGTGGCTGAGTTTCTCAATCTGTCTTTGTTTGGTTATTAAACACACACTCTCCCAGATGGACAGAACGTGCTGCAGGGTAGAATGAAAACAATTATTATTATAATATTATTATAGACATCGCTATTTGAAGTGGACTGTGATTGGCATAATGGCATTGGACTGGTGGAAGATTGGTGGGTCCCTCCAGCTAAATAACATTTATTATTTAATCGTCATCGATTGGATTTTGATTGTCAAGGTGGCTCGGGTTGGAATGTGTGTGTGTGAGGCCGTGATTCTTCACACAGCTGTCTCAAAGTCAATTATTATGTTCACCACTTTAAATGTACATCAATACATACATACATATACTTTATGGGTCGATATTATATAATATAATACAATTAATGTAATGCAATGTAATATAATATTATGCTATATAATGTAATATAATATAATATAATACTGTGTAATATAATATAACATAATATATAATTTAATACAAATATGTGAAATATACAAAGAAAATATATTTGTATCAGTTCACTTAACAACGAAATGAAATGACCACGCTAAAGAAACACACTCCTTACATGCTAGTCATCAAACCTTTGTCAAACAGGATGATCATATCCAAAGAATAGTACATAAAGAAACCATAATTAAAATTTTATTTTTGCAATTTTTGCAATTATTCCAAAATCCTTCTCTCCCCTCTCCGACAGCGACCTCTCTCTCTCTCTCTCTCTTTCTCTCTCTCTCTCTCTCTCTTTCTCTTCCTTCCTTCCTTCCTCCAGTCGTTTCTGGAGGTAGTGAACGCGGGGTGGGGGGCTGAGTTGTGGGGGCTGTGGTGGCGCTCACTCGGCTGTTAATCTGTTTGCACATTTGCAGCGCTAACAATGTGTTGACAACACGCTGACATCACCCAGATGTCAGACGCATCTGCCTTCCTCCGGCCCATGCATATTAAATCAGAAGCAGTTAGGACCTCTCACAATGAATGTGCCCCTCTCACACACGGCTCTCTCTCTCTCTCTCTCTCTCTCTCTCTCTCTCTCTCTCTCTCTCTCTCTCTCTCTCTCTCTCTCTCTCTCTCTCTCTCTCTCTCTCTCTCTCTCTCTCTCTCTCTCTCTCTTCTCTCTCCTCTCTCTCTCTCTCTCTCTCTCTCTCTGTCTCTCTTGTTTTCCTTTGCTCTCTGTCCATCCGGAGAGAAACGGGAGGACAGATTGGAGGAGACAGAGATGGGGTTAGCGTTTCTGCTGATGAAACCAAAGAGAATTCTCTCTATGTTCTGTCACTCTCACTAAATCTGTCTCACAAGTCTATTCTCTCCTTCTCTTCACTAGTCTCTATTCTCTCCCTTTCACTAGTCTCTATTCTCTCCTTCTCTTCACTAGTCTCTATTCTCTCCTTCTCTTCACTAGTCTCTATTCTCTCCCTTTCACTAGTCTCTATTCTCTCCTTCTCTTCACTAGTCTCTATTCTCTCCTTCTCTTCACTAGTCTCTATTCTCTCCTTCTCTTCACTACTCTCTATTCTCTCCCTTTCACTAGTCTCTATTCTCTCCCTTTCACTAGTCTCTAGTCTAGTTTCACTAGTCTCTATTCTCTCCTTCTCACTAGTCTCTATTCTCTCCCT
>JAPMUY010000321.1:125000-143074 GCA_026901105.3 Galaxias olidus | reverse complement strand
CACCTGTCGAAAAGTTGTGCATAGAACCCTACAATAAAATAACCATCTAATTCTAACAAGTACTGGTGCACACAAAACCATACGTTTTAACGAAATGGTGAGACAAAATGGAATGGTAAAACTTGATGAATGAATAATAGTGCACAATAATATGAATAATACTACAATTATAACAACTGCAATAATATATGAAAATTCACATCTAAAGCATCAAAGGTACAAAACATAACCACCCCCTCTGCACACAGACCAGATGGTATGTCCCATTCCCTCTCCTCCTCCCTCCTGCCTCTGTTTTCAGAGTCCCCCATCTCTGCTCTCTTTCCTCTGCCTGTCTGAAGGAGGTTACTGAGCTTCAGCTGACAGCCTTGACGTAGCATCTTTATCCCTCCAATATTATCTCTATCTACAAGACTGCAGGAAAGGCAACAACGGAAGCTTGAAGGTATGCACATGAGTCCCTTTTCCTGATTCCTGTAATCCTGCATGAGCATTAGGTAACATTTTTCTTTATGGCCTGTGCAGCTTGCATTCCTCATATCCCTAACTAGCTTCCATGTTTTTATCCTCTCATATGATGCTTTCAGCTATGGCTCTCTCTTCTCTTTCCTTTTTTTACCATTCCCCTCTCAACCTTTCACTGCATTTGAATCTCCACTCTGAAGTGTTCTGTCCTTATTTTCCGGCTCCCCTCCATCTTGTCCTCCATTTATAGCACACATGACTCATGCCATTTTTCCACCATAAAGAGAGGGGGTGGGTTGTGAAAAATGCACTCAGAGTAAAAAGTGGTCAAAGATACTGTGTGATGACTAACGTCTACCCGTGCAGAAGGACATGGAGCTGCTCTGCTCTGTACACAGGGCTGTTCCATAACTGCAGCATACACAGTACTTGTGCTCACCCCCCTCATTATAGAACTAGCACATTTTCCCACAAAGGTCCTTGACACAGGAAGCGGGTCTTCACAGGCATTGAATGCAATGGGTAGTTTATTTTCCAGCTGCTTTCAAAAAACCAAACAAGCTTCCATTCATCAGAGGAGCATTGATGTTGTCAATATCTCAAGGTCACTTACTAAATGCAGCGATTTGTCTGAGGTTCCGCTGTGTCATGTTAAAAGGCAATGGGAGCAGGCAATGTTTTATTATTGGTATTTAGCTCTTCATGCCTGTGTGACCAGCAAACAGCAGATAATCAGCAAAGGAATCCTCTAATCCCAGGTGATACTCATGTGTCCCTGTCTGATGTTTGTCCTTAGTGAAGCGGTAGAGTGCAGCACCACACTGACAGAAGCACTGCTGACCAGACCACACCTCAGTTCCTGAGTAACCTATGGAAGCCAAGGCCAAAAGTGGGGCGCCGGCGCCCAAAGCAGCCTCCAAAACAGAGAAGAAAGAGCCAGCTGCCCCTCGAAAGGTTGACCCAGCCCCTGCAGCAGACCCAGCCCCAGCAGCCCCTGAGGCTGAGAACCCCCCACCCCAGGATGGGGCTCCGGAGGCGGAAGCGGCACCTGAGACTGAGGAGGCGGCGAGCTGCTGCACAGACTCCCTGGAACACCTGAAGCCCTTCCTCATCGGTGGAGCCGTCATCGCAGCAGGCGCCATCCTCCTGGGCGTGTTGCTATCGGCCAGGAGAAATTAAAATATGATGCTCTTTATTGGCTGATGGTGTTAGCTGGTCAGTTGCTGATTGTTTCATAGACTATCATGCAGTTGGTAAAGATGGAGAATGGGGAGCTATTGCTGCTTATGTTTCTTGACTTAAGTTTGACTTTGCTCGTAGTAAATTTAACCGCTGAACATATGGATAAAGCTTATCTGGGAGACATTGCCAATGTGCCCATGCATGAATTTGCCCCACCCCTATGATTGCACCTGCTCACCAATCTAAAGACAAGAACACACAGTCAACATAACCTTACATTGTCCTACACAACTGCACATAAAAAGGCTGACATAGACATCTGTGTGTGTTTGGGTCTACACACTTTGTCATGTTTCAAACCTGACTTGAATGAAGCCCCTGTCAAAATGTATTTTCAGATCAAATCTGAGTTTACACAAAGCTAGAGCCTACATTACCCTATTATACTGTATGTAAATTTCTACTAAGTTCTCAACAGTTCAAATGAGACCCCTATTTGAGATGTGTGGTATAAGGTTATCGGTTTCATGTTGCTTCCTTCTGTGGATATGGGGTTCATCTGTTTGGACAGTTGTCGAAGCAAATACTGCAAAGCAACAATATCTTAGCATTTTGTAGCCAAATAATGTAATACATCTACATAGCAGTTATTAATTTGAATGATTTAATTATATTTTTATTGAACACAACAATATAAGACCACTTAAACAATTTGAAGTTGTTGCCAAAAAACATAATGTGTGGCACTAGAATAGGAAAGTGACACATGCCCCTTTTGTTTACGGTGTGATCCCCTGGTGTGTCTATTGTAAAGTAAGATTTTGTTAAACTTATTTATAAGCTAATAAAATGTATCAATTTTAGCTCATGATACAACTGAGGCTCCAATAGAGTAGAAATGAATAAATAATTGATGACCATATTATTCAAAAGCAAACATGTTTGCTTGCACAAACCTGCACAAATTTCAATTGCGTACCTTTGACATTCACCGTTAATTATTTTCTTATGATATTAATGCAAAAACACCAACCATAAAAAAACACACTGCTTCTGCATTTACATTCAACAGTCAACCCTAAATATAAAAAATTATAATAAGTTCTGATTTTATGATATAGCACTTTATTTGTTTGCGACGGGAAAGAGTAATGCTCATTTTTCAAATCAGACGTTTTGGCCATTCAGATTAAGTATTTCTTGTTGAAAGTAGCTTCAACATCCAAATCGTACCCAAGGCCGATGGTATTTACTGCCATGAAAAACAGGCTTTTAATTCCCCGAGTAGATTTTCTTTGCCAAACCAGCAAAAATGTATCAATTCCCATAGAACTTAAACATCTTTCACAGCATATGCAATAACACATTTCCCAAATCGCACTTTAGCTACACAAAGCACTGAACAAAATATCTTTAGTTTACTTTATATGTTTAAGAGCGTATAAATGCAATAATTACAGTAGAACTTCTCATTATAGCACGTTTGGTAATTCTGTAGCAATTCAAATTGATGACAACGATAAAAGGAAAAAGATTAAAGTTGATGATATTCTTTATATATCCCTGTCACTTTTTTCATGTTGTGTACTCCCTTCCCCGCTCCCTAAGCTCCAAACTATAATTCAAACTAGCTGTAATGGTTTCCTTGTGACTTGAATCTGACCTTTATTAAAGGCAATGAACCAGAATACACCAGAGTATGTTGTTTCTCTGGGGCTTATCTGGGATGCTAGTTTTCTGTTGCTCTTTTGACTGATTTTATTTTTTTGAACCTCAAATATGTTTTGCATTCATTCTCATCTCCCTTTATTTCCATCAGATTCTGTTACTATGTAATCATAAATGAAGAACTATATAAAACATTATAAGCCCACGTAATAACATTTTATTAGTGAATTTACAAATTCATCCTATTTATCCTATTGGGCCATTGTGTATGCCTTTGATGTAAAATATGTACAACTGTTAATACTTCGATATTGCTCAGTCGATTTGCATCTCAAATTGACAATTAATTTACAATTTGAAAAGGACTCAAACATGACTTTGAGGGGAAAAAAAACACCCCTTGACATTAATGATCATCCAGATGTGACATCCTGGACTAGTTCAGACGAGCAGAAAGGGTAACCTTTAATTTCATGCCATGTAATAATGTAGTAAACTACTGATTCATTAAAAAATACAAATACGAAAAACATTATGAGGGAAATACAATGTGCAGGGTGAAATACTTTTAGAAAAAGAAAAAAAACGTTTTTGTGATAAACGCACCTACTTAAAAATCCAAATGTGTTACATCAAAATGTTTCCCCCTCGTGCGTGTGTTGAAAAGGTTGCTAGCAAGGCATGACTAGCCAGCGACACCGAACACATTATAGTTACGTTGTTTTATCTACATATTTTAATTTACGGTAAGTGGTGTTCTTTTTAACGCGCCATATGTCCGTGTTTTGTATCGCTATAACGTTACTTGGTTTATCAAGTTTGATAGGAAATAATATTTAGAAGGCAAACGTCAAAATAGTAACATGAGCTAACGTAGCATTTGCTAGCTAGGTAACGTTAGCTATAAGGTAGCTACCACCAGGCAATGTGCCATTGAATTGTTGACATGAGCACATAGCAGAACTGGTGGTGTGTGGTACCCAACACGTAACCAGATTGTTCAACTTTTCTAAATTACTTTCTACCTGAAGGCATCTCGAGTACAACGTACAACAATGATTATTCCAGTGCGCTGCTTTACGTGTGGAAAGATAGTCGGAAATAAGTGGGAGGCATATCTTGGTTTACTACAAGCAGAGTACACTGAGGGGTGAGTTGTGTATCTGCGTTATAATCCTATTGTACATTGTTAGATTATCTTTATAACAACCCATAACATTTCCCCAATTTTTTTATCGTTTTAGAGATGCACTTGATGCGCTCGGTCTAAAAAGGTACTGCTGTCGAAGAATGCTCCTGGCTCATGTAGACCTCATCGAGAAACTGTTGAATTATGCGCCATTGGAGAAGTAATCACTATTGTATCCTACGCCCTTATTTCATGAAAATGGCCCGACTGATTACTCGATTGGCGTGCAAATGTGCAGCCACGATGGAGATATTTGCATCTTGTGTGATTTCATTATCGTATTTAACTGTTTTGTTTTCTAATAAAATGTTATAAAAAAGATGAATACTTGATTTGGTATAATGCTCTCTATTCACTGTTTGTTACCTTGTCAAACATTAGCCCATGCTGTGTTTACGCTGGTCCATCGCACCACATCAAATGCCTACACATTAAGTAAAAAACAGAAATGCAGTATTATGAAATTGTATGATACATTTATGAGCTTTAGAAGCAAGCAATGCTTACATTGCTCCCACGTTTGTGTATCCCCATTAGAGTGGAGTTCCGCACTGTGAAACTTGCGCCAATTGTCAACGTCAAAGCAGAAATGGCGTGAAACTCATTCATGCTGCGGCGCACATTTGCTAAGTTAAAGCATCTGCACGACGTTTTTTTTTATATTAGCTAGCAACATTTTTATTTTGATCATGGTAACTACAGACACTCAGAAGTATGTATGTAAACGTGCTCTATAAATATATACTTGATTTGATTTATAGGCTTTCTCCAATAAGCCCCGCCTCCAGACCCACACCAACAGCGCACTCGCACACGAATCACTGATTAATTAACTTTTTACGCAAATAAATTGCAATATTTTACACACAAAAAAAAATTCCCCACACAAGAATTGAGATTCAGTCTTTTTAATCCTCATTTTAAATTTCGTACAAAAGAAATTAGATGAAGTTAAATGACATACATTGTAGAGTGTGACATGTATATAAAAAAATTAAATTCTGTTCATGCGGGTGTGGAAAACAAAACTTGAGCTGCCTACCACAATCCTAAAACCGTCATGTCTATTTAGCCTTCCATCAAACAAATAAATCACAAGAACAGTATCACTTTGAGTGAAATAAAAAGAGAAAGGGTGTTGATCCGGAAAAATTGAAATATGGTTGGAGGTTGCCTGGGAACCTATCGAGCTGAACTCAAGGAAGGCTATAAACATTCAATTCTAACCACATGTTCAGCTTCCCATTGTCCCAGATGCTTAAGCAGCTCTGGTGCAGAGATTTGGAAAAAATGTCCTGCCTTCGCTCACTTTCCTTCTGAATGGGGCACTTCCCGGTAGGGGGCCTGGAATGTCCTGGAAACGACAAGTATGAGAGATCAATAGAGCATATACAAAAAGCCACTTTTTGATTTAGAAAGAACCATTGGTGCTACTAAGTTGCTTTAGGATGTATAAAATACTGGACATACACGTTGCCTGAATGTACGAACAAATATTGCATTCATATTGTGTTGCAAGATTTGAGGCACCCACTCTTTAAAACTTGTCTAGAAGAGATTACATTTGTATTCATATGGTTTGTTTCGGCACACCATCATACAGCTTTGTGAACTACAAACTAAACATTTTTAATTTAAAAGCAACTAAACTAAATCTCAAAATGGTACAAAACTTAATTAATTCAAAATAACAGTAGGAAAACTTAAACGATGTGTAGGATGAATTAAAATAGAATGACTGTATTTTGACAAAGAAAACTGTTGATCAACTGCACAGTTGAACACCACTGTGACATCAGTTATTTTTAAGGAAATCTAATTACTAGTTTTAATGTAATATACCTAATAAAGTAGGTGAATGAATGGGAAAGAGAAAATGTAACGAAAGAGAAAAAGAAAATCAAGAGAAGGCAACCTACCTGGCTAGCGGTGTCTATCCCGATCTCTCTCCCTATACCTATCTCGATCCCGATCTCGTTCCCTAATGCGCTCTCTTTCTCTCTCCCCACTGGAGGAGCGTTCTCTGTGTCGCCGTGACACTCCAAAAGTTTCCCATCCCTGATTGTAGAAGCCCTCTCTGTCTCGGTTACTGTCTCGGTCCACTTCTCTGTCTCTGTCCCGCTCCCGTTCCCGCTCTCTGTCACGCTCCCGCTCTCGGTCACGCTCCCTTTCCCGGGAACGATGCCTGTTTCTAAATGCAAGAGATGAATATTAGCTTTAGAAACGGCACAGATATTTTAAAAATAAGATACAAATAAGACTGAATAAGATGATTACATTTTTAAATTCCCATACAACGATAAGGTCATGATGGCGGGAGCAAAAAACCATTGGTAATTCACTCAACTAAAACATGTAGACTACCTTACTTCCTTGTCTAAAACCAGACTAAGATGTACAGAAACGAAGTAAAATATTTTTTTGTTTGACAAAAATACTGCATGCCAATTTATTATTGGACAAAACTGTATCTGCTATAGCTATAATCTATAAGGCATGCAATGCAAGTTAAAGTGTTAACGATGAAGGTACAACACCCAAACTGACCTCATGTTTAAACTAGAATAACAATATGCATATATACTTTTTGTCGACTTTATCTAGACTATATTGAAACAGGACAGCAGAACGTAAAACAAGCATTAACTGAAGTGGATTTGGCTCAGTACTCACCTGGCACCGTAAGTGCCCTGGATGGAGACGAGGCAGTCTTTGAGCGAGGTCACCAGGGCCCGACAACGTTCATCTGCGTACACTCGCGACTGCTTAATGACAGCAATGGCAGTCAAGAGAGTCTCCATTGCAACCCGTAGGTCCCCTGCATAGGTAACAACAGAAATTAAGGCATCCGCAGCATCCAACAGGAGAGCTAAGGCACAAACAAAAGACTTTGGAGGCCAAACATATTTGGTACAATGTCCTGTGAGAACAAGTCATTACCGGCAGTGGCTCCCGAGACAGCCTTGGTGATGGCACTGCTTGCAATTGCTCGGTTTTGGTTCATAAGCTCGTCAAAATCCCCGTTTGGCGTTGGAGATGATTGCGTGTCACTGTCAAAACAGAGCTCACAGATTGTTTATCTACATATAAATAGTAAACAAAAGTAATCCACTGGAGCAGCTGGCAATATATAAAAAATTTATGACAGTTTGACACTATCTACATCACTACATAGTAACCCCTGATTTTATTCCTTTAGCATTTCAAAAGTGATTGAGCTCACTTTTGCCGGTTGTAACTTGTGCGGCTGAAGCTGTCATGAGCTGGAGGAAAGAAGGCCGGGTTGATGTGGAGGCTAGGGGGTGGCTGGTTGTGCATGGGGAGAGGTGGTGGGGGGTAGAGGTGGGGCATCGCAGGAGGAGGGATGGGTGGTGGTATGGGGGGAAACAAAGGAGGGGGCCGATTGAAGAAGGGGTTGGTCATTGCGGGGGGCTTGGTGGGGAGTAGGTGGGGGGGTAGGTTGTGTGGTAAAATGGGCGGTTTGTAGTCTCCATGTGACCCTGAGGTTGTGGAATCATCCTTGGAGTCCTTAGTGGAGTTGGTACGCTGGGGGATACCTGAAGGAAAATAATAAATTATAAAGGTGTATGATTAAGAATTGTAGAAATCCTGGCGTAACTGATGTGACGTTGTTCTTACGCTTATTAGCCACAGACTCAAACAGGGCGAGGGTCTGACGATTGGCAGAGCGGCAGTCAACCTGCTCTCCATTGAGACTACAATTTGGTACTTTCTCAAGCAACCTTTTCATTGAGTCTTCAGTGGACACCACCACTTCTGCATAGCTATGTAGGAAAATATGGAGGAACGTTATGAGAATGAAGAGATCCCATACAGAAAGCTTGGAAAGTAGAAGACCTAGTAAGGGTATTGGCACTCACCCTCTAGACTGGCCGTTTGCTCGGTTCTCCGCAAATTTAATATCCACCACATCATTCACACCCAGAGTTTGGGCCAGCTTAATCAGATCTACATCTGAAGTCCACTGGAAAGAGGTAGGGAGAGACATTAGGGGCGGAGAGGGAGAAGATGAGTAAGAGCGTGGCATGTATGGGGTAAACAATTTGTCTCAAGACAAGAGTTCAGTCAACTTAAGCTACAGACAGAGGTGATGGTTGTAAATTATGTTACAATTCCTAAGCTGCTATTATCTCTGACTCTAAAAGAAATTGATACACAAGCAGAAGCTTATAAAATCAACATCACTCTCGAGATATGAATTCCAAGGCCCCTTGTTAACGCTGAAGACAGAATGTTGGAATTAACTTGCAATTGTTGATTTATTTGACTCATTCTACGGAGTATTTACAACTCTGAGCATTAATACCCACTAACAATACACGTTTTAGCAATAACCTTGTACGCCATAATTACTGTTGCACAGACTACAAGTAGAACACTGTCTTAATTGAAGACAATCAATGCACATATTGGAAAACTATTAATATGACCAGGATTTCTGAGTCAGTAATCAAGCACAATACTTGCATGCAGTTGCAAACGCATGCTGTGGCTTCAAATGTTTAGATTTAGTAAACTTACTGGATGCAAGGTTGAAAATAATAAGATTCTCAAGAAAGGCAAAGGAAATGTGTGTACTTTCTAGTACTTCCAATTTGAATGAATGGTCTACCTACAACGGTAACAGGAGGCCAAGAAAATGTTGAGTGTAAATAGACAGAATGTTGAGTCCTGATACAATTAACCAATATGTGTGATTGATAAGGAGTGACACTTACCCAGGAAAAGTTGCCGATATACAGAGACAATCTCTTTGCTGAGGTACCTCCACTGCAAGTGTACACTATAGCTGGTTTGCTGACCGCCTTGGCTCGGGTATCCTTACTGGCCGCAGGTACATTGGCGGGAACCTTTTCCTTCTGCTGACTCACTGTACCAGTGAGAACAGCATCATATAGGTCACTTGCTTCCTTGTCAAAGTCCCCCTCCTGTAGGTCAGTGAGAGAATACATACTTATAACACAACTGTACCAGCATAACAATCCCATTAATTTACATTGCATATGAAATTCTGATGAGTGTTTTTTGAACAAATACTTTATACATCCAATGAAAACTTGCAAAACGTTCTGTGTTTGACCACCTGAGACAGAATCTGCTTGATGACATTTATAATCCAACATTCGTAGAAAGAAAAAGGTATATGTATACAATGTATACCAAAACCTAACAAACATTTCTACTCTTTGTTTAGAGGCACTTTTATCATCAGCCATACATCTAGCCTCAAGTAATGACAAACCTAACTCTGCTCACCTCGCCGTTGTTTTGAGCCAGGTCACCGTACAAATCAAGATCTATAAGGTCCTGGTGGGAACTAACATCGGCTGCAGCCGGGTCTTTAGCTGCCATTCCCGTAGCCTGGGAGAGGATTGGCAACGCACCGACACCGTTGTAATATTCTTTGGTCCCCACTTATGCTTTTAACAGGGATTAGTTTGTGTGTTGTCTTAATGTGATATACCTCGCTGGTAACGGACTCGTGGAGCTCGGCTAGCTAGCTTTAGCTCTTTAAGGTTAGCATCCCCTCCACTTCAATTTAAAACGTAGCTAACATTAGCTAGCATAAAGACGTGGACGGTACACACGAGAATACAAAGTCCTTCGCGCCAAGGCTAAACAGGTCTTGAAATACTATTATTTTATAGAACATATGAAATAGGTTGCAAACTGTATATGCGTTTGTGTTGGCAAGTTCATGCAATTCCTTGTTAGAAAAAGGCGAAATCCTCTGCAAAGTAGCTAACGTTAGCTGGCCATCAAGGAAACGACGCGGAAAATGTTTGTGCATTATTGAAATTACACCGGTGAGAAACAGTTTTTCAGCCTAAAGGTTCTTTCCTTTCTCCAATTTACAGAGGGTTTACGAGACATTTAACGGATAACAGCCAGTAAAAATAAACTACTATGACAATATTATACAATGCACAATTGAATTAAGTACTAACAAATGACTAATTTGCTTAAAAAAGCTAGCAAATCATTTAAACACCTTGGCCCAGAAATCGAACCTCACCAATATGGCGTCTAGGTCCTACCACCGTGTTATATGATTTTATTGTGTAATGTTGAGTGTCAGCGTCTCTGCCACTTCTATCGGGGTTTGCATTCTCCAGCGTGTTAAATCTAGATACAGGAATTATATTGCGGCTACAAGGACCCAAACAATGTTGTCTGCTTTAATTGCGAAAAGAGTAAGTAGCTTTAGTGAACACATTTGAAAAATAACGTATTACTGAGTTAGTACCGCTTTATTCACAAGCTAGCCAGCTAGTCACTTTTCGTTTTGTTAGTTTTTGAGGAGTTGCTTATTCTCAACCTTAAAACAATATTTAAGAATTCTAATAGGCAGACATCGAATTTGTAGCCATTTCTTGCAAGCAACAACAGCCAACATTCATAGCGTTGGATTGATTAGCCTATACAACACAATTCTGTAATGACATGTAGGACCGCATCAACTTATACAACCAACCTTGCCAGTTAGCCTAGCTTTCGAGTGAGCCACATGTTTTGAAATAAAGTGATGTAAGTAGTTATGTTGGCAAGAAAGGTAATAGTGAACCATATGCATTTGACCACGAACTAGGTTGACACAACGCCAGGCTCAGTGAGTAGCACTGACAGTAATGACAGCCCAAGTAACCTTGTATTTGTAATAATGGTTTCAAGGTCATACCTAAACAGTCAGTCAGTCAACTCGTAATCTATGAATTTTTCTTTTCTTATTTTATACAATTATAAGACTAACCCCTTTCCATTTAATGTATCTGTGTTAGTAATATTCCATTGCTTTTGTTTTTGACAAGCTTGTTAATAGAGTCGCCCTGTCGTCATGGAGACCAGCGATGACTGGTCTAATGTCGGCTCGAGGTTACCGTGGAGAGGCTCCCGAGGATTCCAAAGGGGATCTGATTGATATCCCTCTACCCCCCTGGGAAGAGAAGATGGGGGAGTCCATTCAAATCAAGAGGCAACGCTTACTCTACCAGAGCCGCAAGCGGGGCATGCTGGAGAATTGCATACTGCTCAGGTTAGTGGTACAATATTGTTTATTGGTCTGGAATTGTCTCTAGACCTGTGAGTAGCAGCGCTTCGTTTGACTGTGTCACCAAACCTCGACCTATAGTCTGCTTTTTTTTTTTAAAGAACGCTGGATGTAGTAGTCTGATGATCAACCTTAATCTTATTCCACTACACATTCCTTAGTTCTATACATTAAGTCTGAAACTGATGACATTAAGAACGTGTTTTTCATGCATTTTCCAAACAATATAAGCAAACAAAGGATTCAACCAATCCTGCATGCAATGATAAAACATATGATAACAGTAACATTTTGCTGAAGAATGTTTTAGGCCAGGAGCAAATAGAATTGTTAAAAACAAATAGGTTGTTCATGTGGACACATTTTCATATACAAAACTTGCAAGTAACACAATAAAAACTAAACTTATGTTATGATATTTGACAGGCTTATTGAGGTTGGCGTAGCTTTCGCAATACCTTAACATTAGGTAAACTATACAAGTAGCATTGCACCCTGACTGAAGACACTAGATAGCAAACCCATGTTTGTCATGTTATTCATGTAATCATGACAACCATAGTGCAAATGCTGGTTGGTGTGATCAATAATTGGGTTACACTTTAAAGCAACAAACTCTTGAGTGGCTGTGTATCGGGCTAGGGAGGTTTACGTCTGTCAAGAACCTTTTGTAATGCTTGTGGTTCTTGAGGTATTTGATTGTTCTGGATTTATGTGTAGGTCTTACTCTTAATATACTAAGATGTGTGTTGCATGCTTCATGTCTTAACACGTAATCAAATTATGATCTACCTTTTAGCCTTTTTGCCAAGCAGTACCTGAACACCATGAGTGAATCCCAGCTGAAACAATATGACCGATTGATTAACGAGCCAAGCAACGACTGGGACATCTACTACTGGGCAACAGGTACAGCTGGAGGCTTCTTACATACTGTTCGCATGTCAACAGTTTGCTGAGAGATACCCTACATTTTAACAGCAGTAGTTGGATTTGACTCAAAAAAATTAGATAGATAAATTTAAATGTAGTTGACATATTTGATTCTCACACAATAACACATTCTAACTGGGCCTTCCCCTACTGATATGAACCAATGTGTTTTCTACTTGTGGTCTCTCCCAGAGGCATACCCCACACCAGAGGCCTACGAAGGAGAGATTATGGACATGCTCAAGGAGTTCACCAAGAACAGGGATCAGGAACAGAGGCTGGACGCGCCCAACCTGGAGTACCTGGACAGGAGCACCCAGTGAACCCCAGGCCCTCAGTGCCTCCACCTGGTGGTGGGGGTGGTGTGGGTGGGTGGTGGGGGTGGTGTTGGTGGGTGGGGGGGTGGGGGTGCTCGGAAAGACTGCAAGTGGTGTAGGGGTCTGGTCAACACCACACACCAATCCAATTCCTGCAACTTTCTACCAAGCTGCTTTATTTATAAAGTCCTATGTGCAAGACCTTTACTTTACTTCCCTGGGAAGACTGTCATTTAAATTAAAGACAGATTGTACATTGAGGGAAGGTGATTTGAAGATTATGTTGTTCAGATTTGCTTCTTCATAATGTTAGACCCATAGCTTGCCTACACTGGCATACATTGTCTCTTGGACTGTGTTTTTTGCTCCTCAAGGTCTTCGTACAATCACTGTACATATCCATGGCAAAGTGTTATTTTTAAGCTTGTGGGTTATTGATGTAATAAAATGTGGACGTAAGGTAAGTTACAGTCTTGCCTTCTTTTGTTTATTTACCACTCCAGTCCCAAAGCCAGGATGTTGCCTCAGACTCATTGGGTATCTAGATTATGTAGTGTTTATTAGTGTTGCCATGGTTTTTTGATAATAGGCCAAACTGTCTGGTTCCATGCTCATGGTTCAGGTCACGTGAATTGGGGTTTGCCTAATAGTTAATAAGCTTGAGTGGCATTGTATCCCATTCCAAATAAATTTTAGTACAAGTAATTCCTGAGTTCTATGAAGCGACATGGTTGCTCTGACAACACATTGTTGGACCTCCTGGGCAACTCAACATTACCTGACAGTGACTGCATACTATATTTTTAACTGGGGGATAAAAAGTGCGGTGTTACAGTCATGCCCACTGTATGAGAGCAACACAAGCACACACACCTAGCTGATGTACTGAAGCCTGTATTTCATATATGTATTTAATTGTTTCAACTAATAAGTCACACTTTTTGTTCAGAAAGTGAATTGATGGATTCAGTCTCATATTGGTATGAATAAACAAAATCCAAATAAGGCAAAGGGAAAGGAGAACGTTGAAAATAGCAACCAAACCGAACCGTGGACTTATAGAACCGGTCCACCCCACAGTGTTCATGTGGTGTACATTTTGTAAACTTCTACAGTTTTAATGAATGGCCACCAGGGAGAAGCAGAGATATATCTCAGTATACTGCTTCCCTAAGCTGAGCCGGAGTAGTAGCTGAGGTAACCTAGATACGCGCAAGATGCATCCAAACAGTCAGGAAAACTCTTTTACAGACAATAGACAACCACACCAGCTTTAGTCTGTCACTAATAACACGAATCACTGGCTTTTGACAGAGACAGCATGTTGTGCATAGTGTCATTGTTTGGAAAAGACCCATGTTTATTTACATGAGTATGCTGCACGCTTTCATAATATGTGCAAGAGGGAGTAATTTACTGTGTCTATCTGCATCTTTGCCTAGATACTAGATTTTGTTTTTCTTGGAGCTTTTTGTGTGTTATTTCTCAAAGCCTACAACCAGCGTAGTGTGTTTTGACGGCTGAAAATCCCATGCCTAGTCGAGCACATTGGGTTCATTGAACAGAGGCTCTCCCTGACTTCATAAATGCAGGGGTAAAATAGCCCCCGGTCATAGAGCTGTGCACAGAATCTAAACAGACTAGACATCTCTGCCTGTGTCACAGTCAACATCAAGTAGCCATTGACGTTAGCCATTAGATAAAGAGGATAAAGTGTGTTGTCATGTATGGCAAAAAGAGATGAGGTGTGCTTATTCATTGTTGTGGATAATGAGCAGCAAGCCAATGTGTTCGGCACTGTATGTCCTAAAGTAGTCCAATGTGATGTCAGTAGAGGTTTCCTCTGTGTGTGTTTACCTCTTTCTCTGCTACCATCTGTCGCCTGAAAGTTTAATGGGCTGGACACAGTTCTCTCTCGAGATAAAAGGAGGGTGGGGAAAAGACCAGCGAATCCTTTTTTTATTTTATAGCACCTGCCCATAATGGCATGTTCCATGGAAGGTCATTACCTGAAAAGAAACAGAGAGAGAGAGACGTTTTGACTTGCACAACATTGAGAGAGAACAATGAAAGACCACCAGTAAAGGATTATGCTTGCTTCACGAGCATTTCATAATTACTGGTCCTATGGGAATAAAAGGATTCTCCCTTGGGTGTTCCCCACCTGTGGATGCAGCATACGTTTGCTCATCTGTGGTACGCTGAGGCCCAATGTTTTCTTCCCCAGCACCTTGTTTGAAATGAGGCTGTGTGTGTGTGTGTTGCCCCCACACGCTGGGTGCCCACTCCCGTGCCTATCTCTAGAGCTGTGTGTTCCTGTCATCCTCCGACGCTGCGCCGCCGTCGTGACAGCTCTCCGTTTCATCCTCCTCAGCCCTCGCGCCTACTATTTCTATTTCACATTCCTCTTCTGTCTTGCTCCTCACTCTTTCTATTCCTCAAGTGTACCCCGTTACTCCCGTCACCCTCCCCTTTCAGTCGGAGAGGAGAGTGTCCGTGTGATTCCTAGGGTGGGCCTGTTGTTGTTCAGGGTTACATTGGATACAGAACTGTTCAAATGGTATGGGTTTAAGAAAAGACTAGTTATTACAACAGATCATTATGACAAAATGACATGCGTGGGAGTCAGAATGATAGTAATCTTCCTTAATGTCATACATTCCAAAAGATTGATGAACCCTGAATAAAAGCAAGGCTTTTGTTTCATGCCTGAGAGAAAAAGAGAGAAAGGAAAGAGACAGAGTTAAGGATCTAGATAGAAGAGTCAAATCCTCAGGAGACGTTGTTGATGGCTTTTATAATGATTTGAGTTAATTAGTTTAATGCTTTTTATTAATTGAGATTGTATGTTTAACAAACTCTGTATGCATTTGTCTGTTGCCCTAGTAACTAGAGTCTAGTTGAAAAAGTAGTGTCTTTACTTGTGAAGGATGTATTAGTGGTGGGTTGGCATGCATGACCTCTACCTGTGGTCCGGAGTCATGTGTATTGAATTAATTGACAACAACTGCTGAGCCTTACTTAAAGCCCCAAAGCTTTCTGTTCCAGAGTTAATCACAATATTTTGTCAGAGCTGCTAACTAGCCAATCAGTTCTTCAGACAGCCACTATTGCCAAGAAAATAATGGAATGGAAAATACTTTATTGATCCCAAAGGAAACCGTAATATCATCGTTTAGCCATCAAGCAATATAAAAAAAACCAGAAAAAAATCGATGATATTCAATACATTTACGATACAATAGAGATACTGTGTTTTTTTTTTATTTTTACAAAAGCACGTCTAGAAGTGGACCATCAATTGTATTATCATCCATTTTAACTGTCTTTGAATGTTAAAATCTAATTACAATTGGTTAAAAATATTTCCTGAATCTCTCCGTTTTACAAACAGGTAAAACAAATTGATTGCTATAAAAACTCTTCTATTTCACTAAGAATTCATGCAAGGGGTGTTTTGTGTTACTTTTAATCATTACTTATACTATAAATTTTCTTCACGTTATTTCCAAAACGATCAATTAATATGACTCCAAGACCTGCCTGGTTTAGACCATTTACAAACTTGGCTTATTAAACAATTTGACCTATTCTACTGCTATGATCCTTAGTAATGTTTCCCTACCAACTCACGGATGAGAAGGTCAACACACTACAAACAACGCTGTTATAGAATACAAGAAGCATTCACTTATCAATATCAAAAGAACCGAGCTTCCTTAGGAAGTATAGACATGTCTGGGCTCGTTTAAACGTAACCTTACCTTTCAATCCAGTTTGTTATCATCACCATCATGTTTGTATGTGTTTAGAAAAAAAAACAATTTCAATTCCTCTGATTAGGAATGAATTAATAGTTACCGATTTTATTCTAAAATCTACAAACACCTCTTTGATTTGACTAATATTAAGTTCCAGATAATTCCAGAACACCAGCCCACAAAATAATCAATGATATATGCTTATATGCTAGAGTATTATCCTCCGATATACCACCAACAATTGTAGTATCAGTATATGCATATATGTGTAAACTGTTGATAATGCCTGAAGTCAGAAGTACAATGAAAAAAGACAAGAAGACAGGACTGTTCCTTGGGGTTCCTTGGTGTGTTGGTTAATATAATCTGTGATGATGCCTGGTTTTGCAATCTAAATAATTGAGGGCTGTTGTCAGCTAATTAAGAGTCAACTTAATAAGAGAACCTAGAATATATGGTTGGATAGTATTGAAAGCACTGGAGAAGTCAAAACACATCAGTCTAATAAAACTGTGTGGTATTTCAAGATGCTTATAAACTTTATGGACCATGTCAAGATAAGCTTCATCCACACCAAGCTGACACTGATTAGCAAACTGCTTAGGATCAATGTGGTTTTCAACTAGATTTCTCATAGTTTGGAGTACAACCCTTTCAAGCACTTTCACTTCTTTCTTTGTTTGATGGCAATAGGTTTAAAGTCATTACACTCTTTAACTCATGGCTTTTTAGGAACAGGAATTTTCTTTTTTTTGTCTTTTTATGGGATGACTGATTAATTTAAGTTTAATATAAGTGATGGAATGTAAAATAAAGTTCCTTAGCACACTTAGAACTTTGAACAGATTTTAACAGTGCTCTATAACCACTTTGAAATGCAATTAATTTGTTCATTTTCAGTAGCAACAAACAACCTCTTTAGGAATAATTGTGTCCACACAGACGTTGGTGGAGTCAGTGACACACAGTCAAAGTCGCTACCCACCCTGCTGATGAACTGACTCCAGTCCGTGCATTCTAAACAACCTCTTAGTTTGTAACTAGAATGGATAAAGGACCTATTAGCATTTAAATATGGTTTGAACATGGATAGCTGGATGACTAGCTCTTGTTTAATAGGAATACTGGAAAATTGGAAGAAGGTTCATCTCTCGAACCTTCAATAAAGTATATCAACCTTTTCCATTGCGGTTTGAAAAATAGCGTGCGTTTTACGAACATAGAAAGGATAATAAAGGTTTAGAAAAAACACAACAGAAGTGTCTCTTTTTATATACACATTTATATATCTATGTACACTGTACAGGTTTTCAAAAAAATAAATGGTTGATATTTAACATTGTGCACCCCACTAATATGTGACTACTGAGAGAAAAGGGGAGCAATATGGAGTGAGGGGGCAGAGAAATGTCAAGGACACATATAGACATTAACACCCCCACTTGACACCAATGATCTTCTATTACATACGTATAGTACAGTACAATACA
>JAPMUY010000321.1:120000-122500 GCA_026901105.3 Galaxias olidus | reverse complement strand
GGAAGTGGAGCAACGGTTTCACGAGATAAGAAAGGTAGGTTTGGCCAGCGAGGGGCCTTACAGTAGAAGGGGGAAGGAAGGACAATAAAATCTCAAGATAAACAGAAAGGAGTACTACTTCAGCTGTTTGCTGCAGATCCCCCATGCCCGGTCAGACAAAAACATGTTCTAGAAGGCTGCCATCTTTAGCATCTCATAACACGTTACAAAGGTTTGTCTTATCCAGGAGAAGCAGTTAGTGCAAGTCTAAAAAACACAATCTGACCAAACAGCACATAAAGGTCAAATGACAGGAAAAGGAAAACCAGACAAACATGGGAGTAAAAAAGCCATAGGAAGCAGAAACGATGAGACACTGAGTCTGTAAAATCAGGGAGGAGATGAAGAAGGTGGTGGGGATTTGACCTGTTTTGTAGAAGACCTATAAAACGTTAACACAGAACCTCTTTTCTTTGTTGGCAGGAGGAGTCAGGATGGAGAATGGCTATTGGTACCCATGTTCTGACACCAGCCAATCAGCCTTGTGCATAGGGAGAGAGGGTGGGGCTGGGCCGGCTGGGTGAAGGGAGGAGTGACAGGGGACAGACGGGGGGACCTGTAGCTGAGCCACAGAGCCCAGGGGCTGGGCGGTGAGGGCAGTGGGCTGAGGCTGGAGGAGATGTTAGGGGGCAGTGTGTCACTGAGGGTTGCTCAGGCTTTGAGAGCGTGCCACTGGGCCACGGCAGAACGAGGGCGAGCCATCATATCCTTCCAGTGTTTCACCTCTGCTGGGCCACTCTTCCACGATAGGTAGATCTGAGACAGAGAATAGAGATAGGGGGAAATAAAGAAAGATTTAGTGAAGGGTGGAATAAAAGCAGACAAAAACTGTGATAAAAAGGGCAAAAAATGGGTAGAGCAATTGAAAGAGGAGAGGTGAGAAGGCTGATGTCAATAGGGACGTTACTCCTACAATGGCTAGACACACATCTGCCTCCCAATGTACCAGTCAAAGTTTGGACACACTTTCCCATTCACTGTATATAGGCTATACTTCAATATTGAAATGATGGAACCAACCACTTGAGCTCTGCTAAATATGTCTATGGATTTTGTTTTGGTTTCTTTCTGCAAAGCCACCATTCCAAGCTGGAGATGTTAGCTTCCAGTCCAGTCAGGAGCTAGGCTACGGTGACGAGAGGACTCAATATCTCACACTAAGAACCGTGACCAAGGCAGGGCCAGATGGGCCGGACCGCGTGTCAGGAAATCAATTGGACAGTGAACGTGTGAGCGGCAAACAAGACACTGAATCAATGGGTATCCATCTCCACGTCACCGTGGAAGAGCAAGGGGGGAGACGGGCCCTTTGAAGGGGTGGATGATGAAGGGGTGTGTGTGAGAGAGAGAGAGAGAGAGAGAGAGAGAGAGAGAGAGAGAGAGAGAGAGAGAGAGAGAGAGAGAGGGAGAGAGAGAGAGAGAGAGAGAGAGAGAGAGAGAGAGAGAGAGAGAGAGAGCGAGAGAGAGCAGGGTCTCAGTGTGTATGACTCTATGCTAGCTTGCGTTCTGTCTCTGTCTGCACGTATGCAGCCTGTCTGTGTGTACAGCCTGATTTCCCAGAGTCCTCCTAAATGAGCGTTCATGCCAGCAGGGGGCAGTGTAGGCTGGCACAGCAAAATGGGAGGTGGTCTCCTCTGGGTCTGGGTCTGGGAGTGGAATGAAAGAAAGAGGAGGAGGAGGCAGAAGAGAAAAGGAGAAAAAAAAGGAGTGAGAGAGACGGGCCGACAGAAGGCGCAAAGGAGGGGGGAGGGTGCACCTTGCCAATGACATCGTTGCGGCTGAGCTTGTCCTTGTCCATGACGGTGATGATGATGGTGGTCTCGCGCAGCACGTGGGCCGGCACGTCGAAGGGGAAGGACTCGTTGAAGACGGGGTTGAGGCAGCGCTTCATCACCACCGTCTTCTTCTTCTCCACCCGCTTGTCCTTGTTCATCAGCCACACCTTGACGTACGGGTCTGGGACACACACACACACACACACACACACACACACACACACACACACACACACACACACACACACACACACACACACACACACACACACACACACACACACACACACACCTGTTTGAACCCTCTGGACAACATGTGGCTGTATGTGTTTTTGTAGGTTTGCCGACTTGTTTTAACTAGTACACAGCATATTTTCAGGAGATTCACACACACAAGGATATCATATTTCATTTAGACCTTCCTGGTTAGGGATGGGCTGGTAACTGATCAACATGTGGCTCTATAGGAACTCCTTGGTTTTCTTGGTATTCAACCAAATGAAGCCATTGATTGTCATTGATTGGATAACTTGAGTAATAGCTGTTGTCTGCTGCTTATACGATGACCTGGCTTAATAACCTGGCTGGTGTATTCATTTTCTCATCTAATAACCATCTGTGAAACAATTGACTGATTCTTACGGAAAATCTGTTATTTTATTTGCACAGCCCACTAGCACTTTGTT